>JARJDS010033734.1:0-47905 GCA_030264155.1 Atheta pasadenae | reverse complement strand
TGATATCATACTAGCATATACTAATAGATCTTAGGAATATCTTTACTTTTATTTTTTCCTATGTATTTCAAATGGAATCTTTCGCTGACAAAATTTTCGCTGGCTTCTCACAAGTAAAATGATGAACACCATAAAATTGTTAAAATAATTGAATACGTAAAATTTAATAAGCAAAACAAAGAAAAACAAAACAAAAATTACTGAATTTTCTCTGCTTTTGTTTTATTTAAACTTTAAAACAACAAACACGCACTATTTATTTAAATTTATTACTTTTAGACATGCTACGAACACTACGTACTTGTTTTTACAACTACTGCCATCTACAATCAAATGTTTTGATCTAATTATATAACATAAACAACTAAAACACTAAAATAATTAATTTTGTTTCTGATTTAAATCTAAATCTAGTTAAAATCTGATTAAAAAAACAACATTTGTTTGTTTGTTTAATTCTTGTTTAGTTTTGTATGTTTTGTTAATTTGAGGTTAGGTGCAATTTTACTGCTTAATCTTTTATAGCGAATGATATAATCGGTAATTAGCAGAGCGGTAAAACGCACACGCAAAGTTTATAAAGTCTATAGAGTTCGCGAGCGTGAAATGCTTTTCATTTTACTTTAAAACTTTGTTTCGTGTTACTTGACTCGACCAGATTCTATTGAGTGAGGTTATGTAACTATGATATGTATCTGCTCGTACGTGGTGCGACTTTCTGCGCATGTGTGTCATCAACAGCGCCAACTAGCTAGTTGAGGAATAAACAGGCAAATCATGAAGTAAATCACGCATTTATTCAAAGAACTTTTCATGTGAAGATGAAATCATTTGCGAAACAAAAGAAAAGCAAAACAAACAAGATGGGAATATAATAAAAAAAATTAAAAACAAATGAAAACTTGGATGTTCGATTCGAAATAAAAAACAAAACACAACAAACTTTGGTTGGTGGGTTTCACCTAAACAAATTTTGTTTTTTCCAAAGCAAACCAAGTTTTGTTATATTTACTTCCCATAAACTTTTGTTTCTTTCCATTGTAAACACACGTATGCTTTTGTTTCAACGTATTAACCCAAGCAAACATTTGAATTCAAACAACGAAACACAATTTGACACTATCGGTATTCATTTGTTTGATTTCAAACAAACCCAGAATGTTGACTCAACATTTACTAATGTAACTTGTTATTTATTTCTTAAAAAACAAATGCTGAGCACATACAAATAATTAATTCTAATACCACGCTTGTTATTGGTTATATTTGTCACTATTTTTTGTTTTGTTTTATTTCTGTTTATTTCGAAAGTGTTTGTAAACCGTAAACTGTACTTAATTATCTTGATTTTAATTTCCTTAGTATTCAAATGAGTTATGTGGATATTGTTTTGATTTTGTTTTAGTGTTTGATTGCGTTAAAATGTTAAATAACAAATGGTAATATTCCGCGTGATAAAAACCTCAAAACCATTGTGTTAATCTTTACATAATGTCGCAAAGTTTGAATAATTTGTAATTGACACTAAGAGGAAGTTCAAACACGACGTGAGCATTTTACTTGCATTTGTTTTATATATTCAAGTTTTTGTTTGTTTTCTACGCGTGCGCATTATGTGCTTTAATTTGTTTCGCACGAATTGTGCAATTGCAACACGACACTGGCGCATAATTTCATTTGTTTTTTGTTTGTTTTCTTTGTTTTACGCGTCAATCAAGACCGCATGTTGTTTGCAGCGAATCTTTTGTTTTTTGTATGGTTATCATCGATTATGTCGATAAACAAATTTTGTTTTATTTTGTGATTTACTTGATGTTGCTTAGTTTCTTTGTTTTCTTTAGTATATTTTTTGTTTATTTTGTGTTCAACTGTTTGTTACACAATACCACAAACAAGTATTACATGTGTTACTGCGTGTTACACGTTCATTTACTTCTAAATTATTTTGATTCCATTGGTAAATCTTATTTTCACGCACTTTTTGTTATGGTTGTTCTGAGGATTACTTCGCGATTACTTCACAAGTGATGAATTTCTATTTGTTGCGATAATATATTCGGCAATCGGCAACCAATGCAACTTGTTTATACAAAAAAAAAAAACAATTGATGATCAACTGAGTCAACAAAGGCATTAAAACAAATGAAATTTATAAATTCAAAAACAAGAAAACAAAAGTAAGACTCAAACATTCGACATTATGTCAACAAACACATCAAACAAATGAAACACCAAACAAAAAAAATCTTTACAAATCAACCAAAAACAAATGCAACAAACACAATAAAAAAGAAGGTGCACCTCAAATTATAATAAAAATTTATTTGAAATGTTTGTATGTTTGTATTCGTATACGTAATGTGTTATTACTGACTTACTAACATACTAAAATGACTTAAGCCAGTTCTGGTGCGTGTGAGGGCGCACCGCGGTGCTTGCGCGCGGTATGCTTGATGTGCGACCCCACCAGCGACGCGGACAAATTCGGTCGTTGTTTGTTATAAGATTATTTAATGAAAGCAAAAGCTGAAGGAGGTAAAGTTTGGCATTTAAGTTAAGACTTGACTTTAACGTCCAGCCAGAACCAGTTGAGCCTTCCAACTTCCAACAAAGGGGATACTTTTATTGATACAAAATAAACCATTAAAACAACCATTAAATAACCAAAATTGTTAATAATATTGTGAATTAAATTTAATTAACCAAAAGTGAACATAAAATTTAAAAAAAAGTTTCGGTTACTAAAAAGAACAAAGGTTAGTAAATATTTATTTATTTTATTTTACTTTTGTTTTTTGGGCAAAAAAAAAGTTTGTGTTTTGTTTTATTGCGAATCTCACTTCAGTTTGTTTAGTTCTGTTTTGTTTCTGGAGGCAAAAAATAAACAAAATTTGTTTTTGACTTGTTGACGTTATAAATTCATTTGTTTGTGTTTCAAATTCACTTCTTTTGTTTGTAATACAAAAATAAAAAACCAACAAAAACAAAATAAATGCATTTGTTTCCTAATAATTGCTACATTTTTACACAGTCTAAGCTCCAGATTAAATAATTGATAGGAAACTTAAATGAAATAATGCGAAAACATTGCGCTTGTATTGTTAACATTAAAAATAATGCAATTTTTAATGCTATTTTGCAATAAAGTGCAACAAATTGCAAAAATTTAACAAGAAAAAAAAAAGAAAACAAAACGCAAACATTTTATTTTAATGATTTAATTGTTATAATTTTCTTTATTGCCTACGTTTTATTGCGTTAGTTTATTGCAAATTACTTACATTTACTCACTAATTAACACAACATTTGTTTAGTTGTCTATTCACTTTAAACTCCGTTTTAAGTTCAAAATAAACTTCAATTGTTTTTGTGTTTGGATTTCATGATACCCACAAAAAACAATCGATTATTTCAACTCCAAAAAAAAAAAAACAAATGAAACGCACGAAATAAAATCAAGTAGCTTTTTACATTATTTCTTATTGTTTTGTTTTAATTTGAATTTTAAGTATTAGTTAAATAAATAATTTAATCAATTACAGTGAAGATATATTTTTGAGTATCTACCTATATTATTATTTCATACTATAACTTGTTAAAATTTTATTGAACTATTGCATAAATGCATTGAGCAGTGATTATTATTATTACTTACAAGTTATTACTTTTACTACCAACGATAATGTTTTATTACTATTACTCTCTTTGGTTGTAGTGCGGTCATCGTGTCTTGTTGCGGTTTGACCTACCGGTATTGCTTCACTTTTCTTCGCGTCTGACTATATATGAAAGAAGTAATAAACTTAAACCTATCTTAACACTAGTTGAGTTAAGTTTTAAAAAAATATTGACTAGTTTTACGTCTTTCTTCTTAAGATAGTAAAAGTGACTAATAACTACGTCTAGCCATCACTATTTAAGTGATGATTACTTTTACCTGCTGATTATTTAATTGATTTACGTTTAAACAACAAATTTAGTTGCAAAAAATATCAAAACAGTACACTGTGCGCCATCTACATGACATTAAAGTAAATATTGATTATAATCATAGTAGTAGTAACTTTAATTCATAGTAGATGGCGTAACTCACATTATTTTGTAAAAAACGAAACAGCAAAATTATGAAATTTAAATTATTCGATTAAAAACCAAGTATAATCACAAATCTAAAATTTAAAGTATTAAAATAATATCAGTTTTAGATATAATTAATGCAATAAAGATAAATACTAAGTTGCTAACATGAGTTATAAGTAATTAATCAACAGAAACTTAAAAGTTACAAAAACGAAGTCAAGAACTGCAATAAACATGAATAAAATCTTAATTTTTTCAAATTAGCTAATTGTTGATGCAAATTGTGATATATGAAATGCAAAAAAATGCAAAATATCAACATTTTGAAAATGTAAATTGGGTTGCCTATATTTAATCGAAATTAAATGCATTTTAATTCATAATTTGTTTACTAATTTTAGGTTAAACCATGAAACCTGTAAAGTTATTAGTACCAATGTTGAATAATTACAAAATACCAAAACATATTGGTGCACTTGGTACACAAATGCAAATTTGTCGTTATTCAACAAAATCGGACCGTACCTATTCCACTGCCTTTGGTTTAACCCAAGAATTTTACGATGAGTTATACCAACCGCCATTTGTATCGGGACATTATGACGTTGGTCATAACCTACAAAAACAAGCAAGTGGAGTTGAAACAAACACCACAGCTGAGATTAAAGAATACAAAGCTATTCCGGGACCAAAAGAATTACCATTCATTGGAAATGCATGGAGATTTGCACCAATCATTGGTAATTGATTAATGAAATTTAAAAAATTACTAAGAAACATCGAAAGAAATGATAAATATTTAATTTTGTTTGTTTTGTGTTTTGTTTTATATCAAGGTCAATACAAAATCCATGAACTAGACAAAGTGATGTGGTCCTTGTACAAGGACTATGGAAGTATAGTAAAAGTAGGTGGATTAGTCGGACATCCTGATTTATTGTTTGTGTTTAATGGCGATGACATACAACGCGTTTTCCGTCAAGAAGAAGTCCTACCTCATCGACCATCAATGCCTTCGTTGCATTATTATAAACAACAATTACAGAAAGATTTCTTTGAAGGAAACGAAGGTGTTATTGGCATGTAAGTAATGTATTTTTATCCTATTTAGTTGTTAGTTTGGTTGCCTATAACAAATTACAGTCCTAACCTTCAAAACTTGTGGTCATAAATTTAAAATATTAATTTGTGACATTTTTAATTTTTGTTTAATTAAAGACACGGCGTAAAATGGGATCAATTCCGTAAACAAGTGCAACAAGTTTTATTGCCGCCGGCCACAGCCAAGAAGTACATCGACCCGTTGAACGTCATCGCCGCAGAATTTCTTGACAGGTATACTATTCATAATCCACTACACTTTAATATTTCTATTAAACAACTTAATTGATTTTAATTAATAACTTAATGCGTTAGAATCATTTAAATATTTAAATTTTGTATTTGTTTTGGATTATTTTTAGGTTATATAACATCATAGGTTATAAAAAGTAATTATTCTTGCACTCACGAAAAAAAAATTTGTGATTGCTTTGTATTATGGGTTGCATGTCGCAATGCACTTCGTAATATTTGTAACATTTATATTATATAGCGTTCTGTATCAAGCAATATAGTTAATGTTGCTATTACGTGAAGAATTTGTTGCAATTCGTTAAAACTCGGTTAGTAGTATCGAATCGAATTGCTTCCTTAATAATTTCGTAAAATCTCACTCACGTGGTGTTTACTTCTACTTAGGTATAAGTGAATGTTTACTATAAAGCGCGGTACTGGCCAAAGCAGGAACACGAAGTCGACAAAATGGCGCAGGTCACAAACATGAGCTACTAGATTGACCGCTTTGCAATCAAAAACAAATGAAACAACATACACACAACCAAACAAAACAAAACAAATTCTGTAAGGCACAAACAAACAGAAAACAAAACAAAAGCTTAAAATACACCAGAAATGTTTGTGGTTTTCAATTGACCTCAGTTTGTTGAATTTTTAATCTTAATTTATAGGTTATGTAACGACGTACAAAATAGTTAGAATGCAACCATCAATTTAACATTTCGTGCACTGCCTGATTGATGTGAAGCAATCACCAACCACGAAACTGCAATCAAAAAAAATGTTAACCTGACATTTCATCCTGTCTTGAATTAGGTTAGGTTAGATAACTTGTGTTGCACACCTCAGGCTTCAAATGTACACGAAATAACTACATAGATTAAGATTTCATTTTTAAAATCGAAAGCCTACGTATTTAATAAAAACATTAATAATTCATGAAACATTTTTAAATTAAAATCAATTAAAATAAAAAGTTTGGTTACTTAACATTTTGTAAGCTAACCTCACTTAACATAACCTTAAATCTTACAAATGTCTCTAAACCCTTTTGTTTTTTTAGAATGGAAACAATGAGAGATGATAAACTTGAATTACCTGATAATTTTATGTCAGAAATCTACAAATGGGCTCTTGAATGTAAGTTTGGTTATGTTCAATTTAAACATTTATAGGTTACGTTTATAGAATCTAATAAAATTAATTTTGACGTTTTATTAATAACTTTTAGCTGTGGCACGTGTTGCATTAGATAGACGACTTGGCTGTCTTGATCCTAACCTACCAAGCGATTCAGAATCACAAAGAATCATCGATTCAATTAATGTTTTCTTTTGGAACGTCGCAGAAGTGGAATTGAAAATGCCAGTGTGGAGGGTATACAAAAATAAATCGTTTAAAAAGTATATTGGTGCATTGGAAACATTTAGGACGTAAGTAATTAAAAAAAATCAACCAAAATAACCTTAAAATGTTGAGGTTATTTTATTTATGAAATTAAGGTAAAAACTACTCCTAACTAATTTATTAAAAAAAAATTATAAAGATATTGTTACTTTTGTTACTGTGTTAAGTTTCGTTGTTAAGTTTTTATGTTATATTTTGTTATTAAGCGTTAAATTGTGTGTTGGTCACTGTGTCAAATCTTACATAACCTAAAACACAATATCAATACAGTTGTTATTTGTCGATTGTCGGTGATTATCGTCGATTATATAATTTTTTTTTTCTGGGCCGCGAGAATGAGGAATAAGAGAATTGCACTCAGACAGCAAAAAGGAACGAGTTCAATGTCAATGGCAACTTTCACTTCTTCACCATTCTTCACCGAGTTTCGTGCGCGTTCATGTGTTACAAGTTACAACGAGTCACAACACACTAACAACTTTGTGTTCTTCTCCACATCTTCTTACTTACTTCGCGTCTTACGTCTTTTCATAACGCAATTTCTGGCGTGGTTTACTTTTTTTTCTACAAACGGCTACCACATGTTACTAAGCGCCATTTTAGGTGCCATATAATGGCGGACTAACAAGTTAAACAAGTGAATAATTGTTTTTTGTTCAACTTCTTTTATTTGCCGTTTAATTGACTTTTATGTGATAATTACTTAACATAAAATAATTATTAACTTTATATCTTATACTTAATTATTTTGTAAGTATATTTCTAGTAGGAACTAAAAAAAACTAAGAAAACGAAAGTACTTTATTGCTTTTTAAATGTTGAATATGTTGAATGGTGAGTTGAGTGGGGTAAAATTGTGAGAGTAGGTCAAATGTAAATTAGTTTTGATTCTTTCACTCATCTTTTAATATTTTAGCCAATATTTTTATGATTTTATGATTCACTCATTAATAAATTTGTGGATTATATAATATTTAAATTAAAAACACACCTACTTTATGTTAAATTGCTAAAAATGTTAAATTAGAGGTTAAAATATTAACATTTAACCTCAAAAATCAACATAAGCGCTCAAAAAATCAATTGTAAAAATATTATTAATGTTAAATATTTCCGCAATATTAGAAAAACGACGTTATATAAGATTCTCTTAACAAAAAATCATCATTCTGCATTAAAGGTTATAACTAACCTCTTTCTACTTTGCATTTAGACCGCAAAATGTCAGAGAAACAAGTTAAAATCTTTTACAATGTTATTAATAACAATTTTCTTGGGCGTAGTAAAACTTTAAATTCCAATCTTGCGTTTTTAACCCTAATTTTAATTGTTTTAGTCTTTGTATGAAATACATCACAGAAACAATGGATAAAATGGAACATAAAAATTTTGACAACATCAAAGAAGAAGATATTTCTATCGTTGAACGAATCCTACAAAAAACTGGAAACCCAAAACTCGCAGCTGTTTTAGCCCTTGACTTATTACTAGTCGGCGTTGACACAGTAATTAAAACCAACTATAACCTCAAATTTTAACTTACTAACTTTGAACCTAAAATTTGATAATTTTTAGACTTCTATTGCATTAGCATCGACGATATATCAACTAACACAAAATCCTGCTACTCAAGACAAACTCTACAAAGAATTATGCTCGGTAATGCCATCCAAGGATTCTAAAGTTGATATTGACGTACAAGACAATATTCCCTTTTTGAAAGCATGTGTTAAAGAAACTTTAAGGATGTATCCTGTTATTATTGGGAACGGACGAAGTCTGCAGAAAGATGCTGTGATTTCTGGTTACAAAGTACCAAAAGGAGTAAGAACGCAAATAACTTAACCTCAAATTTTAGCACTTGACCTATTATTTTAACTATTGTGTACATTAACCTAAGTTTTACTTAAATTTATTTATTCTTGTATATACAGACCCATGTGATATTCCCGCACTTGGTCGTATCAAACATCGAAGAATATTTCACCCAACCAAAGACATTTATGCCTGAAAGATGGCTACGTAACGCTTCGTGTCCGCATAGTCAAGATGGCGGCGTTAACCAACAAAAAATACATCCTTTTGTATCACTACCCTTTGGATATGGACGTAGGAGTTGTTTAGGTCGAAGATTTGCAGAAGCTGAATTACATATTCTGCTTGCTAAGGTATCACAACCTTATTTTACTAAGTATTACAAAGTTTACACTAATGGTTTGAATGTTTTAAATAGATTTTCAGAAAATATAAAGTAGAATACAATTACGGTGAACTCAGCTACAAAATTACACCGACGTATGTTCCCGAACAACCTCTAAAGTTTAAACTAACGGAGAGACAAGAATAGAAGACATAACCTTAAACATAACCCAAAAAAAAAACTTAAAAATTGTAACAATTATGACTAAAACTAAACTCTACCGGTATTGTTTCGGTATATTATTTGTAAGCGGAATTTTTTTGACAATTTACAACTTATATTAAGTATGTAAAATTCAAATTAACACAATAACTTCATAAAAACATTTAAGATAATAAATCACGCTTTATACTCACGGTGTGTTGAGTTTTTTTGTAAATAAATAAACATTACGTTTATAAATACATCAGAGTATGTGTGTGTTTTTTATCACAACCTTAAATTTATTTGTTTTTCATTTAAACAAACGTTTCTGTTGAAATTTTGATTAAAAAAATTATAATTTTCGCAAAATATTATTTACTCTTTTATCCTATGTAATATGTTTAATTTAAAGTCATGTGCGTCGTAGATAAAATTAAAAACAACGGCGATATCAATCTGGTATAAATAGAACCTCAAATCTAGTTTAAAGCAGAGTTGAAAAAATAAATAAAAACGAAGATGTTCAACTTCGCTTACCTGTTCGTTTTGGTCCTTGTGGCCATCTTCGCTATTTCTGCCGTCATGGGAGGTATGTTACACTTAATATTAACAATTTTTTGGACACATTATTGATTTGTTAACCTAATATTAACTATTAACTTATAATCACGGAGTATAGATGTAAGAAGTCCGAACGATAAAGGTTTTTTTCCCAGAATTCATGGTACCTGATGAAATAGTTCCTTTTTCTGCCACTAACTGCGCATTTATTTGTCGTGAACCAATCAGAACCAATTATTATTATTGCACGCAAATATGCGCAGGCGCGCGGTTATTAAAATTTGCCACTACAAGCTGTAGTACCGATCAGTACCGATTGGAACCGATTCAAACACGAATTCCGTTAATAAGCAGCGCGCCCTGTTGGCATAAATCATTTGCCACAAATTCATTCCATTCTTTTAACATTGCGCTCGGACTCCTTATATCTATACTCCGTGCTTATAATATTAACTAAAATTAACAAAAATTTGATTAAATTTCAGAAACCCCAGCAGCTTGTTTGGTTCCTTGCGACAATGCCAACCCAAACTACGCCCGTCAATGCGCCTTCTGCCTTCTTGCAAATCGTGATACTGTAGAAAAGTGATTTAACAAAATTAACCTAAAAATATTTAAAATAACATTCTTAGGTTATTGGCGACATGTCTTAAGGTTTCTGAATTTTGGATATCTCAATGTACACACAGATTTAAGCTTACTAGTTGTAAATTGATGTTAAATAATAAATAACTTGTTAACCCTTGCAATTCTACATCATTACTAAATCTAAACATTTTTTGTCAAGAATTTTCTTCGTATTTATTTTCTCATACAATATTTGTTTGTCGAATCAATCAATGATCAGTAATAATAATAGAATAATAAAGATCATAGATAACAGTCTTCGAAGACATTGTTTCCTGCACCAGGTTGCATTACATTTTAACATCACTCGCTTTGCAATTTGTTTTCGTACAAATATACAGACTTTACACTTGTGTACAATATGCATTACGAATCGATAAAATTGATAGAACCAAAACACGCCATTTCGTTTCGCTTTGCATCCAAAATGGCGCATTTACAAACTGGTAACTCTTATTACTTGTTATACAGAAATTTAGAAAACCAAAAAAGCCTTAAACTTTACACACCACTGTTCCATACGTATTCCAAAACGTATCGTTGTTCGAATGTTTCCTGTCTTTATTCGTTTTATTATTATTCAGCGCACGCGCGACTGCTCATTAATCTCACAATATGTATGCCGCTATTAAGTAATTTAATAATAATAACAATAGTAACAATCAAATGGCATCGATTTGTCTTAGTCAATTGTCAAATGTGTGTCTGCGTCGTAGTGTAAAGCGTGTATCGGTGTATCACTTGAAATATTCACTGAGTAATTTTTCTTAAAATTCGACTAGTTGGTGTTTCGTTCCTTGTTCTCATTGGTTTGTAACTAACACGACGCCATTTTGTTTCATGTATGTTGTGTGTACAGTGTGTTTGTTGAGCGACGCCCCGTACAGCGCAGCGCCCTCTCATTGTAGGACGCGCCGCGCGCTTTCCTCGATTGCTTATTGTTTGCGTTTTATTATTTGTTTCTTCGTATAGAATCTAACAATGTAATCGATAATTAAAAATCTTCGCTTTGTGTGTTTTCATAATTCGCGCGTCAAACATCGAAATGATTCGCGTTGTAAATACGTACGTACCCTATGATTGTATTTTTTTTGTTTTTGGTTGCTGTTTTTAACATTTTAACCTTGTTTGTTTACAATTTTTACACTCGATCATTATTTTTTTAAGAAACGTCTAAACCTATTGCCTTTTTCTTTTATTTTTCTTTTAAGGTTTATTATTATTACTTATTTTTCACTTCCCTTCGATCGATAGCTGATTCTTGATTCATTTCGTTTTTATAATTTCGTTAATCGAAATAAAATTTTTTGGAATAAATGTTTAACAAAGAAAATTATAATCAGTATCAACGAGAATAAATTAGCCTCAAATATTTTAAGTTTTTTCTTTTTAATTTTAAGACCACATCACACATAACCTCACAGTAAAAACAGTAGTTTTGAGGTTAACCACAATGCGAATAGGCCTGAAAATGATGTCATACAAAGTCACAACTTCATTTTTTCTATAAAAAATTAAGTCAACCATAAAAAATGTAATTATGACTTTGCGCTTGGAAATTTACTAAACATAACATAAATTAATCTTGATTGTTGATTGTACCTTTAACAAAAATCGTTCCATTGCTTCAAACAATTATTGCACTTAACAAATTACTTGTAATAGAACGAGTTTTAGTAACATTTTGTAGGTTATGGCACTGATATCAACCTGACAACCCGTCTGTTACTTGCTCTGTCAAAATAAAGCAATGAAATGATTACAAAGGTAACAAATCAAAACAACGAAGGCCATCAAAATAATGTTTAAACCTTTCAGCCTCTGATGAATTAATCGCCTCCACAAAATCTCAGCGTAATTAGAATCAATCATGATAATAATAACATTAGTTTATAATTTATCTAGTCTTGCGTTTGTTTCATTTTTTGTACATACATATCACTTCCAAAAAGAAGAAGCAATACTTCTGCTCTGTGATGGCTAGTACTAGTACCAAATTTATCTCACGATCTCGCGCCCCTTTATCCTTTCGCGTTTTGTTTTTGTTTACCGTTCGTAATGTAATCGTACTAATTCTTAATTCTTAAAACGCCTAATAAAAATTGTTTTGTTATTGATAGAGATAGATTTGTGTGTATGTGTTACTCTTTTGTTTTTGTTTTGGTTTTGTAGGCGGGATTTCCGCCATTTTGTAAGAGCAGCACGAGAGCAGCGTCATCAAACCCTACCAAAATGTGTAACCACCGTCTGAGCCGCCTGAAAGGAACGAACCCTTCTTTTGGCCGAGCACGACATGATGGCCGGTCATTGCAGCGATTTGAGCTGCTGATGGCGCCACACCAGGCGGCGCTGGTGGAATCACCGGTTGGCCAATTTGATCAAAACGTGCACCAGCATCATAACCATTCTAGAAATAAAGAAATTATATATTTAAGTTAATATTGGTTTAATTGTGCTAAAGACAACTGGTGGTAAAAAACTTACTGGAATCATTATCGTAGGTCTAATCTGGGTCGGCTGCATAGCGTAGGAATAGCCACCTAGCGTCGGGTAGTACTGCATCGGTGCATAAGTCGGATAACCGGCTAGATACGCTGGGTATCCTGCCGCATACATTGTAGCACCCGGTGGATACACCTGAAAATTTCGCTAATTAAGCGCAATTAAATCTTTGCCCTAGTGTTTTTTGACAACTCTACAATCATACACACAACATAACCCACAAACACCACATGACCAAAAAAACATAACCAGAAAAAACAACATGACCAATTTTGTTAATAATAAAAAAACACCAAACAAAAGCAAACCATAACTATTTGTACACTCACGGGTTGGCCAACAATTGCGGGATGCGTGAGAGCTTGATCGTACGTTGGTGGCGGACCTTGTGGGTACAAGGGTGCTTGACCAGGCAGCATATAAGGGGCGGCTCCGTGCACACCCGGTACCATAGCTATGGATTAAAGCAAAACCCCATAAAAATAAGTGAAATACTTACAACATCTGCAAAAACTTTTAGTTTCTCATTGTTAACGTTTGTTACCTCCGTATGGATGTGGAGCAGGAACGGCTGGATTGGGTTGGGGCGGCGGTGCTTGAGTGTAGGCCTGTGCAGAGGGCGGCGGGAGACCGGCTCCTAAAAAACACAAAACACCGGTCAGCAAACGTCGCACCACTCGCCCACACACGATGCGCATCCAAATAGCAAAAATCCACAATCCATTATTTATATTTATAGTAATATTTATAATAATTATTCAAAAATACTAACATTGTCTGGATCTTAGTTAATCTTTTTATTGCACTACTTGTAAAACAAAACAATAAAAACACAAAAAACAAAACAAACAAATCGAAAAAATCAAATAACCAATGAAAACAGAAAAGCAAACAAAAACAAAAGAAACGTAGTAAAATAAAAAATACTATTAAACTTTTGTGATCAGTTAGACTTTACAATAATCAAATACTTATAGATTAATCATTAATCTATAATTATTTTTTTGACCGATATCAATAACCTTATCAAGGTCACATTAGTCATATTAGATCGCAAAACGTTAATACAAAAAAATAACCAATTTTAAGAATTTATTTAAATATTTTAAAAGAAATGTTTAAATATTTTAATATTTGATTGATTTTTAGTGACGTAACTAATAATAGACAAGTAAAAGACATAGAACAACCTAGCAGTTCAAGTGCGACGGTTATAGATGTGTTAACAAATTGGTAACAAAAGACGCTAGACAATGCAATCAACAAAAATTGACTTTGAAATTTTTTTGTATAGTCCACGAATTAGGTTATGTCCACTTTTTGTTCCACACACTATGTTTTACCACTGTAATTGTTTTCAAATCAAACAAAACTATATTTAGTGTGTCACATTTTTGTTATTCTTTTGTTTCGCGTGTTTGTTTACTTAATTTTTGTAATAAAAACAAACACATGCGAGTTGGAGTAAATATTTTGTTGTTTAATGATAGTTTTTTTTTTCTAAAATATTTACTCACATGCACCACAAAAACAATAAACAGTAATACAAAACAAATGGCGGTGTGACATCATTAAGACGCCATTTTGTATACAATTCATGCTATTTAAAAAAATGTAAATTTATTATAAAACAAATTACTTGATTTATTTTTAGAAAATTAACTAATTGAAAAAATATTTCAAAAAATTGAAAGATTTTTTACTATTTTAAAGTTAAAACTGTCAGAAAACTAAAATTGTTTTATATAACCTTCAAAATTCTAATTTTTAAGGACTTAACCTTAAAATATTTAGTTTTTGGCAGTTTTATTCAGTTTTCATGCATAAAATGTTACTATGAACAATAAAAAACATAAAATAACCTTAAAATATCGCATAACACCAATATCATTTAATCTAAATGTCACATCACATTAAAATCCAACATGCAGAAACATTTAATTGTTATCATAATTTCGTCGTAATTAAAACTGCGCCATGTGTTTCACTGTATTTTCTTATTAATCGCGTCAAAATCAATTCAAAATTATCTCGATGTTATCAAAACTAAAATGAAATTAAAATAAATGACAAATCAATAAATTGATAACTAATTCTTTGTTATAAAATTATTCTAGATTCGTATCGCACACAAAACACACACTGTATGTTCCGATCGTTGACTCATAAAAACCAGATAAAACCAACAAAATGTCAAATTGTGAAATGTTTCAGCACATCGGAAATGTCTCTCGTGTTGTTACAATTGTTCAATCCTTATATATCCTCTTTCTTTTGATAACCACACGCAGGTTTAGGTTATTAGTGACAATAAGGTTATGTAAGGATTGAAACGTTGCATCGTCTTCATGCAAAAATACATCGTGTCAGTTTAGGACGACCATCGAGAGAATTTGTACAATGTACATCAGCTACTGGTTAATATTTATGTTAAATTTTGCAGTGTTGCATTTCAATACTTAACCCTTTTTGGTGTATTTTAAGGTTATGTTGACTTTTGCTACTGCAATTTCAGTTATGATAAATTTGGGGGTTAAGTTTGAGTCTGAAATGCATCATTGCAAGCAATCCCAACCAAAAATATCTAGTGAAGGTATCTCAGCTCGAATATATACATCTCACGAACATAAGGATGTATATATAGAGTATATATGTATTATATATAATATTTATATTGTAAAATTCGTTGAGAGCGGGTAACCAACAAGCATCAGCCACTGTATAAATAATAAACACATGAAAATAATATAGGTACTGTTTTCGGGCTATTCGTCGCGCCGCCGTTGGGCATGGCCTCTGCCTCTCCGTTGCCGAATGCGCGCACGCCACCCAAAACACGCCGAGAGACAGTTTGTATTGCGCTCGCGCTGCAATTCAACATATCAGGCAATCAGCACACATCAGAATTTTGAAGTCAACTTTAATTGATATTTGTTTTGGTGCATAACCTAAAAAATACTAATGTACTAATTTCGATTGATATTCTTTTGAATGTGGACGTATCATTCAAATTAAAAATTAATTTCCGGTTTTGATGTAAAAGTTGATGTTATGTTGGTATCACTGAAAACCCGGAAGTTTAATTTCCATCTGTAGATTCGTCCACATTTGCTATCCAAAAAAACCCTCCAAAGTCGGAAACTCGTGTGAGAAACGAGAGAAATCAATAATCAATTCCGTGCACTGAAATGCAGGCTCGGGAAACTGCGTTACCAGGAAACTAGGCCTCCGTAGCTGCCCGCGCGCCGACTCGCTCTCTCCTTCCGGCAACCGCCGCTGCACACTCAATGTGGGACAAGGCCAAGGGGAAAACGCAAACTGTGACACTATACCGACGGCGCCGCCGCCGACCACCGCTGGAAGAGCGAGTGAGCGCACCGACAGCGTCGCAGTATTGATTGGGAACATCCTGCCGTCCTCATCCCCCCCACCATTGTTTTCGGATTTTCAGCGTTTTCCTCTCGTACTCGCGAATTGATGCCCCAAACTGTGATGCTCACCTGATTTTAATTCCCATGTTTTCCCAATGCAAATCTCTTACAGAATCAATCGACTTTAATTTTGCACAATATAAATTAACTTTTAAAATTACCATTGCATAAATGTTATTTGTGCGAAAAACTTATTCGTAAAATCAACTTATTTATTCGCCATGATTGCGAAAGCAACAATGTGATAAACAATAACAAACGAAAGTTGCTCACCTTTTTTATCGGCCATTATCACACACTGTTTGTGTTTTGTTTGGAGTAACGAGTTTGGAGCGCCGTGCGCTAGTTGAATCACAGGATTTCTTGCGGTGACTGTCGCGTTTTAACGTTTAGCGTTTCTCGCGCTGACGTTTGAGGAGGTGCACTAAACGAAACGAACGAAACGAACACTGAAATGCGACTCGTTTTTCCGCAGGGCAAAAACACTCGACTCGCAGCTCTCGATCGCTTTCTGTGCTCCTCAGGGTTCTCTGCGGCAATCCAATCTGCGCAAGACGTCGCCCCGCGACGCCGACAAAGACAAGTAAACAATGCACACAGGCGGCGCAAACGAGACAAAAGCTATCGACACAATCGACCTGTGCGGAAAATCTAGTTACAAACCTGTCACAATACACCTACCAACCACCCCCATAACACTTAAAAATTACACAACAAACAAAAGAAATAACCGGATCACCTTAATAACAACAAAGAAAATTAGTATTTATACGTTTAATAAACACAACATGTATCTACATTTTAATACTACCTAAAATCTGCAAAATTATAAATTTTCTATTTTGCAACATCACATGACCTGGTAACTTTCAAAGTAACCAACTCATTTTGAACAAAGTGTTTCACAATTTAATAAACACACCCATAATGGTTTAACAATTTTAATAAAACAAAATATTTACAGTTCTGTCCTAAAACTGAAAGAAATTTAGCAAACAACAAAATAATAAAAGAATTAATAAATTTTATGACACACTTGTTGTAGAGGGCGCTGTAAACTGACATTCATGAATGCACTAGTAAGATGGTTGGCAGTTCTGGAGCACGACCATCAGCTGTCAATTTTGTGATTTTCGTGGTTGAACAGAACGAGACAGATTAAATTATTATTTTTTAGTAAATAATAATAAATTTTAAGTTGTTCGGAATTGTAGCGACGTTTTGTACATAGTGTCCATACGCTGGTGATGATACAGAGACTGGTGAGTACAAATCAATGGCTTGGTCGTGATGCGCTGAATAATCGCAAGAGAAGTGTCAGCATGATGTTTAACTTTCGTTTTGCGAGCCAAGTAAAGCCATAGGAAAAGAAAGGAACTTGAAATCTTAAACTGAACGTAGCGTAATTGTTCATTTCACGCGTTATTCAATTGTTTCGTAACCTTTTGTACGCAAATTTCATGTAACTTTGAGTGATGTTGGTTTTGCTACCAACACCAACAATTTTTACCACCAACCTAACCTTACAGTTGGAGCTACTTCGATTTTGACCACTAATTTTAATCACTACAACGTTTTATCACAATATATCGACATTTAATTAAAAAAACAATCTAAGTAATTGTGAATTTTTGTGTTATAACTATATTGTGAGCTTTAAAGTCTTTATAAAAAGTTACCATGTACTCTTGACCCAGAAACCAGATAACTGTAATTATAACTTCTTCACCTCAATTTTTTACTGTATAATATCAATGTGCTTGTTTTGTTAAAATCATAAATTAATATATTTATTGTTTATTTGCAGTAAATAGAATTTAATTGATTAATATCTGAGCACAACAATGTCATCTAAAGCCGCGGCGATGAGCGGCGGTGGTAATACGACGACAGGACTGAAGCAGATTGAGCTGGACCAGATTTGGGGATCTCTAAATACTGGTATTGAGCATATGTATAATTTCCAGTCGATTACAAAGGGTCAGTACATGCAGTTGTACACACATGTGCACAACTACTGTACGTCAGTGCATAAACAACCAGAGAAAAGTTCAGCAAGTAGTGGTGGTGTTGGTAAAAACCGGAAAAATCAGGTCACAGGAGGCGCGCAACTTGTGGGGCTAGAATTGTATAAAAAACTTAAAGAGTTTTTACGAAATTATGTACAAGGAAAACTGCAGAATGGGATTAATCGAATGGATGAGGATGTGCTCAAGTTCTACACCAAGCAGTGGGAGGAATATCGTTTTAGCTCCAAGGCTATTAGTGGTATGTGCGCCTATTTGAATCGACATTGGGTGAAACGTGAGTGTGAAGAGGGTAGGAAAGGAATTTATGAGATTTATCAACTTGCATTGGTCACTTGGAGAGATCATTTGTTTAAACAGTTAAATAAACAGGTTAGTTATCAAGACTTTCAGCAATGAAGTGCAATAATTACAATAAAGTGTTGGATAAATAATTAAATTTAATTTTTTTATATTATAGGTAACGAATGCGGTGTTAAAACTAATTGAACGTGAAAGAAACGGTGAAACAATCAACTCTAGTCTCGTTCTTGGCGTGATAAACTGCTACGTGGAATTGGGGTTAAATGAAGATGAGCCAGGCACGAAAGGTCCTAACCTAAGCATCTACAAAGAAAGCTTCGAGAATGTTTTTATCGAAGACACTGAACGTTATTACATGCGTGAATCAATTCAATTCTTAGCTCAAAACAACATCACTGAGTACATGAAAAAAGTCGAACAACGCTTAACAGAAGAACAAAAACGCGTCCAAATTACTTTACACGAATCTACAGCGGAACGTTTAGCGAAAACATGCGAGCGGGTGTTGATCCAAAAACATATGGATCTATTCCACGCCGAATTTCAACAATTATTAGACGCAGAAAAGGATACAGATTTAGGACGAATGTATCTGTTAGTGGCAAGGATTCAAGACGGTTTGGCTGAACTTAGGACTTTGTTAGAGCAACACATTGCCAATCAAGGTTTAGCCGCAATCGAAAAATGCGGCGAATCGGCTTATAACGATCCGAAGGTTTACGTAAGCACGATTTTAGAGGTGCACAAAAAGTACAACGCATTGGTGCTAGTTGCGTTCCACAATGATAGTGGTTTCGTTGCGGCTTTAGACAAAGCCTGCGGGAGATTTATTAATGCTAACGCGGTGACGCGCATGGCAAACAGTAGCAGTCGTTCGCCGGAATTACTCGCGAAATATTGTGATCTCTTGTTGAAAAAATCCAGCAAAAATCCCGAGGAAGCTGAGTTAGAAGATACACTAAATCAAGTCATGGTAGTATTCAAATACATTGAAGACAAGGATGTCTTCCAGAAGTTTTATTCGAAGATGCTCGCTAAACGTTTGGTGCAGCATATGAGTGCCAGTGATGATGCAGAGGCATCTATGATCTCTAAATTAAAACAAGCCTGTGGTTTTGAGTATACGTCAAAACTGCAACGCATGTTCCAGGATATTGGGGTGTCTAAAGACCTCAACGAACAGTTCCGCAATCACTTGAAGAACTCGAACGAGCCTTTAGATATTGACTTTAGCATTCAGGTTTTATCATCTGGATCATGGCCTTTCCAGCAAAGTTTTTCGTTTGGACTGCCCACAGAGTTAGAGCGTAGTGTTCATCGTTTTACTAGCTTTTACTCTGGACAACATTCAGGTCGCAAGCTCAATTGGTTGTATAACATGTCAAAAGGAGAATTGCATACTAATTGTTTTAAAAATAGGTATGCAACTACTCATTTTCTTTAACTTTTGTGAGTAACTAGTGTTTTTTTGTTTGAATAAAAGGTATACATTGCAAGCAAGCACATTCCAAATGGCTGTCCTGCTGCAATTCAATGTCGCAGAGTCTTGGACACTTGCACAACTGACTGAGAACACTCAAATTAAACATGACTACATGACACAGGTTATTAGCATTCTTTTGAAAGCTAAATTAATCACTTGTGAAGACGATGAAAGCGAATTAAAACCTGAGTCTGTGGTTAATTTATATTTGGGTTATAAAAAGTAAGGTTTTTAATTTGGTTAAATATTCCTTGTTTTATAATGTGTTTTTGTTGTTGTTTAGTCGAAAATTAAGAGTAAATATAAACATCCCAATGAAGACAGAAATGAAATTAGAGCAGGAAACAACACAGAAGCACATTGAAGAAGATCGTAAACTATTGATTCAGGCCGCCATTGTGCGAATAATGAAGATGAGGAAGGTGTACAAACATCAACAATTGGTGGCTGAAGTGCTCAATCAGCTCAGTACGAGGTTCAAACCAAAAGTTCACATTATTAAGGTAACTACCAATAACTACGACTTTTTAACGTGCACTGTTTAGTTTTGTTTGTGGTTACATTTTGTTTTCTATATTATCGTGACAGCGCCTCTACCGACTTCAAAATGAAGTTTATAAATACGGTTTACCTTGACAGTTTTTGAAAATAATGTTTAACAATAAAATGTTTGTGTTTTACAGAAATGTATAGACATTCTCATCGAAAAAGAATACTTAGAGAGGACAGAAGGCGAAAAGGACACGTACAGTTACCTGGCATGATTCTTTTCAGCGTTCACGTAACGAACTAACGTATGTCAGTTGTCAAATGCAGCGAAACAACAACAAAAACAAACGAAGAAGTAGTAGCAGCTAACATAACAACAAAATCATCTGCTCTCATGCGCCAAATATGAGTGGGAGTGCGCGGCCGCAGCTTTACTTTTGACTACGTTTTACATTGTATCCTATTATTAAATTTATCACTTTTCAATCTGAGAACATTGAATGATGCCAACGTTCCACGTCATTTACAGTGACCACTGGACGAAGGGATACAATGTGTATACTATTCTGTAAATAATGTCTTTTTAGTTTAATTTTCTTGGCTCTGTGTCACTTATGTTAACAACTTATGTTATATTCACTCTTCATGTTATTCATTGTTTGTCACTGATGTTTGTGCTGGAAGAACGAAAATTGCTGAAAACGGGGAACGTATGTGATACCTCAAAATCTCAAAACAATTAAATGAAGCGAAGACGCAGCTAATGTAACTAAAAATGAGGTGTGGCGTTAGAATATTGAAATTAATTTTTGATTGTTTTGATAGTTAACGAATTTTGATCGCACCAAGATCAAAGTGATTGATGGGGAAAAAAAGAAAAAAACAGGCGAGAAGGAAACATGCAATTTGTTTTGTTTAGACTTAATTAATTCGTTTATTTATCTAACAGCGTTTAGTTTTGATTTGAATTGGGTATTATAGATTTTTGTCATTTTTTTTTATAAAATCGAAAAGACGAAATGTTGCTACACAAGGAATGGTTAATTGAGCGTACGTTATTTGTTGTGTATAGGTTTTCTGGCCCTCTATTGTGTAACTAAAGTAATTTTTATATGGTTTAACTTGCAATTCGTTTGGATGATATAATTGTGTGGAGAAAATGCTGGATCATTTTGAACAAAAATCGATTAATTCGTTTTGTGATAACGATGAATTTATCAATACCGTTTTTTTTTCGGATTTTACTTACACATTGTAATCGATTATCGTACGTGCTACCGAGAATTATTGTGTACATTAGCGTATTATTGACGTTACGATTCCCTCCTTAATCACATGCAAGAATGATAAATGCGGACTGATTAGTCGGTGCAAGAATGCGCGATACATTGTTTTATTATTTTTGATGATTCATTGTAATTTGTAATTGTTGCGCGTGTAGGTAACTTATATCAGTTGTATGAACAAAAAGATTATGGAAATTGTAAAACATGCCGGATGTGGTGCACATGAACGAACGTTTTTTTTTGCCGGAAGGTAACACGCAGGCGAGACAACAGACGACATTTAAACTTTTTTTGTGTGTTGCGGGGCAAAGCAAAATTGCGTCGCAAACAACCAAAATATTTACTAAACAGTGTATATTCGAGTTTTAAATTAAAATAAAGTCTGAATAAGGAGATATTTTCAAAAAACAATTACGTATTTCATTTTCATCCCATATTGCCGTATCACAACTTGTTTTAAGCTGTCAAATTAATGTGCACTACATAATGAAACACTACTAGAGGTAAGGTGACGTCACAAACCGTATTAGGTTATAGTGGTGGTTAGAAGACTCCATATGACGGATTCTGTTTTTTTCGTTGTCGATAGAGGCGCTGAGGTCGACAAAAACCTTGTTGCCTTGCAACAATCTT
The DNA here is from genome assembly GCA_030264155.1 of Atheta pasadenae. Classification (NCBI taxonomy): domain Eukaryota; kingdom Metazoa; phylum Arthropoda; class Insecta; order Coleoptera; family Staphylinidae; genus Atheta; species Atheta pasadenae. The sequence goes on along the minus strand of JARJDS010033734.1, from coordinate 25,394 downwards.
TTTAACTCTAAATTTGTTCCTAATGTCTTTAAACAGTTGTATTATCTTTGAGGTTAAATTATGTGAGGTTACACTTCTCTCAATTCTTAATCTAATCTAACCTAATAGGACTTAATTTATCTACGCTATTACCTAACCTAAAATAATACAAACTACAAATGTTGAGGTTAATTTATTGTTTCGCCCACAAAATCTTATCTATTCTTTACTACCGGAACAATTAAAATACGATTTTTTTGTTTGTTGGAAATATTAGTAGCTGTCAAGTTATTCGAACATACGAATTTTAAATAGCTATAAATGATAAGCTTTAGCGATAGTTTTTGTCAAGCGTGAGCGTTCATGGACTAATGGCCGCGTTGTGCGTGTTGCAGCGTGTTGTTAACTTTCAATGTCAATCTGACATTACCCCCATTACCCGGTGTAACGAGGCAATTGATTGAAATGAGAAATGGAAGTCAGTTTTGCGTTACAAATTTATGATTGTCTTTTTGTTATTATTTTTTAGGTAAATGTAATGTTTTCGTCATAAATTAGTTTGTCCACATTGCATAACAATTGGTTTTATAAATTTTTTGTCATTTAAACAATCGTCAATCTGATTAGTTTCAAAAAAGTATCTATATTAAATCTAAATTATTGATTCGTTAATAATTTTTTGATTTTTAGTTTATAATTCGCGTCACTTCCTCTTTGTACGTTTCATTTCTTGTTTACGTTTCGTTTGTAATAATTCTAGTTTTTAGTTTTACCTTGTGATTCGTTATTTCAATTATAAAATTTGTGGTAAATTCAGATGGAGTTCAGGATGCGTCGTAGTTCATATAATGCCCACAGGCGATAAGACCAGAATAAGAGGGTGGCGCTATCATCGAAAAACGATGTTACTTGTCAATTTATGACACTTTCCTATATTAGTTTCTTTTCTGGTTTACATCTCGTTTTTTGAAATCCAAGATTGTAGGTAAATTTATTGTTATTGTAAACAAAACCTTGTCTTTCTTCTTCACTAATGTTTTATTAACACTTTTATAACTTTTTCATCTACTAAAACACATTGTAAAGCTCTTTTTACTTTGTAGTTCAAAGAAACGACGTAGTTGTAGTTAGTGATGCATCGTAGTTTCTAAAACTTCCACAAGCGATAAGACATGAATTAAATGGTGGCGCTAGCATCTGATAATGCTATTAGTTGTCAATTTATGACATATCTTTTTCGTTTGTTTTTTAGTTTTACGTTTCAATCTAAACAATTCGTACTTGTTTAGTTGCGTAGTTCGTGTTTTCCATCTTTGCTGTGTTTGTTCGTTGTTAGTTTTGTTGGTGTTTCATTCTCCATTATACCAGGTCAACCAATTTTAAGGATTGAACGACATTTTACAGCATGAAGCATAAAGTAAAACAAAAACCTTTATAATTTAGTTAATAATGTACGAACATTGCTTTATGTCAAATATTATATATTCACAACTAAAATTTCTTGTATTTTATTTGCACTACTGAGCATGTCCGGTAAGACAAGTCCAGTTAAAATTATAAGTTTGTTTACACACACTCGCATACATACCTATATAACTTATATAATATAAGAATTTACAACATATTCAAGTAACCCAATAAAAAACTAAAACAGTAGTTAATTGCCCTTACACAAAACCTTAATTAGTTAAAAAAAAACAATTATAAACGTAAACTACTCGTCCTTGCTGCATAGTTATAGATTATAAAAATATAAAAACACGTCTAGTATTTGTGAATTTCGTATAATTACTAAAAACAAGTTGAAGTTGAAAAACAAGTGAAAATTGATGTGTTAGTTAAGTGACGCGCGGATTATACAAAGCCAACTTAGCTAATTATGTTACGATGGTTTGTAGCTGTTGGATTTTGAATTAAACTAATTAATTACTCATCAAAACTACATGTTTGTGTCAGTTGTCACATCACTTTCCGTCCTTAAATAATAAATAAAACCAATTATTGCGTTCGTGTTTGTATTTTAGAAAATATTAACAATGCGTTTAATGTATATGTGTTTGAACAATGTAGTATTAACACTCTCACTGTTAGTCACTGCTAGTTGCTGTTGGTTTTCCTGCTTTCAGCGCATCGCGGATTTCAAGCACGTGCAAATGCATTCATACTTGTCAAAATTTGCATTTGCTAATGTAATTAATATATTCTACAAGTGAATAACTAAACAAAAGACAATAGATGATAGATTATGGATATATTGATTTGTATTCTTTGTTTGTCTGATTTTTTTCTTGAGTTAATAGCTGGAAAACCTTTTAGTTATCGAAGTTGTAATTTTTTATTTAATAGTTTTAATGTTGGGCCACTAGGAGGCGTTGTTGTTAGTTGTCATTTGATTTAAAGTGACGTTTGTATTTTCCAAACTTACATTTTTTTTCTTCTGTATAATTCTTCCTCAATGTTTTAACGCCTAAAACATAAATACATTGTAATAGATTTTTGTTTTTAATTTAAAGGACACAGACGGAGTTTCAAGTCCATTGTAGTTCTAGAATCGTCCACACGTGATAAGGTATTGCTTTAAATTCACGTTAAGTGGTGGCGCTAGCATCGAATAATCATCGTGATTTAGCCCAAACTAACATATCTCAGTTTTTGATTATAAGAATTTAATAATACAAACATTAAAAGTAATGTTTTTGTTTTTATAGTTAAAACATAACAGGAAAACAACTTTTTTTGCAACTACTTTATCAATAATTAATTTTTTTAAACTCTTTTTAGGTTATGTTTTAGAACTTTTATAGTCATAACAAGCCAAAAAATAATTAGTTTTGATTAACTAATAATAATTTAATACTACTAAACCAATACGAATAAATTAATACAAGTTCTAAGCAAAAATCAAATTTTGCACACAGTAAAAGTAAAAGTTTTCAAATATTTCGGCTATTAAATGTAATTTTGTCTGTTTCTGATGTTACATAGCCAATAAAAACACCATTAGGTGTTATTCAACAAGTTGTCTTGTGGAATTACTGACTAAAACTAAGATGTAATCGACGTAATCGTTACGAACACGAACGCTACGACCGTGCTTCGTTTCGTTTCGAACTTGGCGGTGTTCGGTTGCGTCGAAAAAACGCAAAAACGGGGCGCGAATCCGGCGAATGTGTGTATATTTCAATCGACAAAACCGCACATTAGTACCTGTACGTTCAGTGTTCGTGTTCACCTATCGTCATTTGCGATGTGACTTTCTCCGCACGAGGAGTTCCACCAGCTACAACCAACAACAAGCAACAAGAAGCCGTTGATGCGGTTAACTTCCTTTAAAACAAAGTTTTAAAAATTTAAACAAAACTTTAAAAACACCAAACATTAAACACTAAAAAATACGAATTGTTAATTCTAACCTAATTGTTGTGGTAAAAGTTTGGTTACGTTTTGGTAACTATACTGAAAAAATACTACAAACTTAAATTTTACGTTAAATTATTATAACAAATTTAATTACAATAAAAATACAAGTGTGTAACCTTGAACAGTGAGAAGAAATCGCACAAGTGTTGTACATTAAAATATAATTAGATTAAATATTCTCACATTATCGATCAATACATACATTATAATAATCGTCGATATCACCGAGTACTTATTTCAAAGGTAAAATCAGAAAGTGGGTCAACTTTTCATTGATTCGATATTCATTTTTTTTTGTTATAAAATTTAACTTTTTAATTTTATAGTTCGAAAGGCAACAATGGGCAAATCCGAAGTTTTTAATAATAACACAAACGAAAAACCTGGAATTTCAAAGTTACGGACAATTATTTTGACTGGTATTGGAATCCATCATGTTGTTACCCTTGTCATGCTCGTTATCACAACGACAACAGTTGACACGACGGGTTATAGTGAAAAAATAGCTCAAGAATTGAATGTACACAAAGAATTGGGCGCAAGATTTCTAACAACTTGGAATTTTGTAAGTATTTGATATTTTTATTTAAAAATGTTAACCTTAAAACGTTAAGTTAAACAAAAAAGTTAGGTTAGATGAAAATTATACTTAAAATGATAAAACAAAATGTATTGTACAGTTAACAATTATTTGTATATATTAGCAATGATAATTTGGTTGCCTATGTTAAACTTACAAAATTAAACTAATAATCAACGTTTTTAACTAAAACAATTAACAATACAATGAACTTTGTTCCCTGGTTATAATTTTTAAATAAAATTCACAAGTAATTACTTCCTTTAGTTCGTTTTTTTCGTTTAAAGTTCAAAATTTAACATAAAAACATACATATGTATGCAACCAAGTTAACACATTTTCTGATAACGTATGTTACGAGTTAGTTGAACGTTATTTTTAGAAGTTATCGTCTAGACATTTAAATAATGCATAAATGCGACAATATACTTTAATGTTATAAACATTTAGTTGTAAACTATTGTATTTTTTTGGAAATTTAAAATTTAAAATTAAATATTTACAAAAATATTCAATTTTAATCAATAATTGTTAATTATTACTTACAGTTTTTGTTTGATGGCTTAATTGTTTAATTGTAGGTCGGACAATTAATGTACATCGTCATGGAATTGGCTCTGATTTATTTACCATCAACAAAATTAACGAAACAAATCGAAAAGTTGAGTTGGATCCACTTCATTAGTATAGTATGGCCTACGACGATTTTTGTTATCACTGTCTTTTGGGGTTTGTACAACCTCGATCGTAACTTGATCTTAGCGAAATACTGCGATGTGTTGTTACCGCAAGGATTAAATCATTCACTACACAGTGTAATTGGTGTTTTATTAATGGTTGAAGCTTTGAGTGCGAGGAAAGAAATTTTATTTAAGAATGGAATACCATTTGGACCGCTGCGAATGATTAACTTTGTTTATATGATAACCTACTGTTTCACGTAAGTTGTACATCAACCTAAAACAAAACACAAACAACGCTTGCTTAGTTCTTTTCATTTTCAACGTGTTTTATGTTCAGAGCTGATTCATAAATCAAATTTTGTTTAACAGTTTACTAGATGTGCGTGTGTTTTGTATTTTTTGTTTGTCAATCAACTAATTTAATGTTTTCGTTTGATTCCAGACTTAACTTTACATTTTTTAACGATGGAATTTGGATTTATCCATTTTTCTATTTATTGACATGGACTCAACGTTGTATGGTGTATATAGCGACTTTTATCGCATGTCAAATTTTGACCCAAGTTGGTTTTGTAACGTTTGGTTTGTTAAGACAATCGAGTTATAAAACTGTTAAGAAATTTAATTAGTTTAAAGGTATTTAAGTGTTTGTTGTTAATTATTTATAAGCATATAGTGTTTAAACAACAAAAGTTAAGGTTAAAAAGTTCGATGTACCGGTTTTGAATTATAGGTGGCGTTGTCGTTCACTTAACCAAACTTTTATTGGTATTTGGACCAAAATAGTAATATTTTGTTTAAAAAATGTACTTAAAAATAAAAAGTATAACCCATAAATAATTTATTATAACAAATACTAACTCGCCATCTTGTAGTGTTTAAATACATAACCTTACTTGATAATTTATAAATTAATTTTTACTATAAAAATCAATTAGTCTGTCAGCTTCTCGGTAACCTGTTTCGATAGCTCCGTGGACAGTTGAATAATGATAAGGATGTGTCGCTTCACCAGCAAATAGCAAACGAGGCACACATTTTTGGTTAAGTACAGGTTCAGCCAAAACAAGGTTAGGTGATGGTGAAAAATGCCTACGTGCTTCAATTGTTTGATAGGAATAAGTCCCACGAAAATGTGGGTTAGAATACCAATTCCCTCTTACCATTTTGTCAGGGTAGGGAATTGAATATTTATCACCGAAAAACTTGTTAAACATAAACATAATCCCACGAATTAGAATGTCCTCGTCTAACAGCTCAAGGTCAGGAACAAATTCGCCTGTGAACCAAACACTTAAAGCTTCTGAGTTGTGTTCTAGCCGATAGATGGACATAATGTCACGTAACCAATGTTGGTCGTGCTAAAACAAAAGAAAAACAAACAAAAATTAGTAATAATGTACAAGGTATTTTATGTAGTACTTATTAAGGTTATGTTGATTGTCATGTAAGTAACTTACTCTTATAGGTCCATAAGGAAACTCAATCGGTAACATTTCTTTGTCTTCATAAGTCCAAACAAAAGTTGCACCAGTAAAATTACCAGTAGGCCACCATCGCCACGGGAAATGTAACATAACCTTAATCACAGCTGATATACCTAATTCGTCTATAACTTGAGCTTTTTCTGGGCATAATGGAGGACGAAACAAAGTTTTGTGGTTATGTTTCAGTACTCCTAACGAAGGAGTGAAGATAACATGGTCACCTAAGTAACTTGAGTTGTCAGAACAAAAAACAGCAACAAAATCTTCTTGGTAAATAATTTCTGTTACTTCTTTATTGATTTGGATGCGTTTATCTAGTCGAAATGACCGATCTATGGTGGGAAAACGTTTGAGGAGGACTTCCAGGATAGTTTTGTATCCATGCCCATTCCAGTTTTGTTCTAAATCGCCTTCACAGTTTCGATAGTCATTTGTTGCGGGTACATCTAACCAGGAAAAAGATCCTTCATCGCTTAGAGCATATCTGTGAAATGTTTCCAAACACATCATAGCTATCCTGAATTTGTCTTTGTCGTCACCCCATCGTTCTCGTATTGTTGAGTTGAATCTATTTGATAGAAAATTTATTTTTGTTAGTAAAAAGTTACAAACCTTTAAATGTTTTAAAGGTTAGATTATAATATAACCTCACTTTATGCTTACATTTTGATGCAATATTCCCCCACAGTTGTATCAATTGATTGATTCCGATTTCCATCAGCAGTATAAGTTGAATCATACAATTCATCTAGTTCTGCATCAAACTCATTATCAATATAACTCCTATCCGAAAAGTAGAAATGATAATTGTAATTTGAATGCCTCAAAACGCCAAAGTCTTTAACCATTTGATAAACTAAGTTGTCGTCTTCGCCATGACACCATTCTGCACCTAGGTCAACGTACGCGTCGCCGAATTTAACGCTGTGAACTCGACCACCAATGCGTTTTTCTGCTTCTAATATTGTTACGTCAAACCCGTTTTCGTAGAGTCTACCTCCAGCAGCAAGTCCTGAAGGACCAGCACCAATTATTATCACTTTGGGTCCTTTACTAGGCCCTACAACACCTGCATCTGCTATTGTTGCAATTATTGCAAATGCAATGAACAAAACAAAAGTCATTGTGTTTTTTTTACGAATAACAATATGGAATCATGACAGGTGTTTTATAGGAATATCCTGTTTGTTATTATCAATTGTTCTTACTTACTTATATAAAGTGGTTGGCATTGTAAATAATAATTAAACTTATGATTATGGCTGGATTTAAATTATATTAAATCAACGCAAGTAGTATCAATATTATTATTTAGGTCAATAGTTATTAATTACTTGGGTTATAATGAATTTAAAATGTTTTATTGTTTCAAAGTATGTTCTGCGAGTACTTCAGTCAATGTTTGTTATTTTCGTTTTATATCTTATTATTTATCTCCTGTTTTTGTTTTATTTTCAAAGTTATTTTAAATTAATTAAAGCAAATAAACATTAACTTTATTTATTTTGACAATATCGTTGACGATTATTATTAAAAATATATATAAAAGGGGATTGTATATATGTATCTTGATATATCTCGAGGGTCTTCAGTCTTAGGAATCTTAAGATATTAAATGAGATTCATAAACGGCACTTTGGTTTTATTTTTAAGTCTCTAACAAAGTAGTTCTTTTTATTTTAGTTTAAAAACTCAATAACAGCTACCGCCACCGTATGTTTACAAGTATAAAGTCACTCCACACTGCTTAAAATGTTTGTTTGTATTAGTGAAATCATCACACACGGACGACGAAAAGTGTGTTGGTATCAGTGAGTGTTCTCGTCCGTGTACTGTCACATGCTCTGGTCCACATGCGTGCAGTCAGCGTGCAGTGCACTTTACTTTTCAGCTGAAAATTTAAATAAGAAATTCCGCAATAGATGCCGGGCCAATGCACTTTTCAATTAAATTCAGAACAAAAATTCAAAAAACGTGGTGACAATAAAATTAAGTTTTATATAAGAATTCAATAATAGATTTATTAACAAATATAATTTTTAATTTTGTATTTTAAAAGGGATTATTTTGTTATTTTACAAGACAATACAACAAATATTAAAACTGTCAGCAAATATAAAATATTTTATTACTTATTACTTGTTACAAAATACTTAAATACGTATATAAAAAATATTAACCTCTTACGCCCCTTCATATTACCATATTTACAATCATTAATTATAAAAGATATAAAATTATTTCTGGCGTCGCGCTTGGTGCTTCGCCTCCTTGAGATCATCCGGAGTAGAAAAGAACGCAGAGAAATGTTTTGGAGTAGCACCAAAAGATTTCCTTCCAGTTTCCCTCACACGGCTCACCACAGGTCTTGGATTATCACCTTCAAGATCTCCCAATTTAAAACCATCACCAACTGAAGAACTCGTTGGTACATTTTTCACAATCTCAGTCGGTGTAGCATCAAAATTAATAGAATAATTTTCTTTAAACAATACAGCCTTCATTAATTCCATGTCACTATGATACAACGCATTGATACTCTTGGCACGCTTGTACTTCTGCTTGATCTGTTCAAGTTCTAACTTTTGTTTTATTACCTAAACAAACAAAAATTGCAATGTCACCAATCATAACCTCAAAGCCAACAAAAAAACATTTATACTTACAACAGATGTATGTTCTTCAATTCTCGCCATCAACTTCTCCAAATTACCATCCCACATGTTTTCATTATCCAAGGAAAATTGTAATGGTTCAAAATCATTTTCAAGCTGCTCAATAATCAACAAACTATATTTAATTTTTTGTGATAATGAACACACAACCTCAAAACAATCTTTGAAAACATCACATTGCTGACATCTTTTCCCATTTTGTTGTAAACCTTTTCCGATATTATCCTTAGTACTGTTCAATTCATCTTGTAAATAAGTCAAAAACATTTTCTTCTGCTTAAACATCTCTAAATACTCGTTAATTTCATGATTCACAATCGGTAACTTAAGCATGATCAAGTTATGAATCTTTTTAACCTCCAAGTTTTCCAACAATTTAACAAAAAAATCTCTAACCTGTGTTAACAAATCAAAACGAGTCGTGCTAATTTGTTTATCACCGGAAGTGATGACATCAAACATCCGCCATGTTGGATGTTCCATACACTTCGCCTCCAATGACGCAACGTTCTTCCTAGCGCATGCGCACTTATCACAAGCAAGAGCTACAAGTTCAATCGAATTTATTTTATTAATCATCGACAACTTCGACGAAATACTGGCCAATTGTTTATCAATTGCTTTCGCAATCTTCTCCCTTTTCTGCATAGCAACCATACTTTCTTGTAATGTTTCAATAGACACTGTTTGTTCAACCGGTTGCATACTTTTAACTTTAGCTTGGCACTCATCTTGAAGTTTAACCATCTGCAACTCGTAGTTTTTAGTTTTAGTTTTTAACTCTTGATTCACAACTTGTAACTGTTGTTGAAGATCAATAATCTTTCTCTTATAATTCGCCTCAACTTTATTAGCTTCTAAAGCACCAACCGAAGACAATTGTTGTTTATTTTCTTTATTACATTGCTGCAAGCTTTGCAACTCACTTTGTAGATCTTTAATAGCGCCATCTTTTTGTCGTGTAGTCATTTCTAAAGTTTTCTTTAATTTCGCATACTTATCAGTGTATACACGATATTTACGTTCAAAGTCTTCTGTCATGGCCGCCGCTTGTTGATCGTAAGCTTTTTGTTTAGCTTGTAACTCTCTAGTAAAATTACTTTTTAAATTTACAATGTCGCTATTGGGATTATTATTATCAAATTGTTGCTTTAAAATATTATATTGTTTATTATATTCACCAGTAGTACTAACTAAATTTGATTTTAAGCTTTTAATATCCGCCAATAAGTTAACTTCGCGTTCCTTCAAAACTCTAACAGTGTCTTCTGCTTCTTCAATTCGTTTATGGCTCCGATTTAATGCAGCTTTCAAACTCGCAATTTCATTAACCTGACTGTTAACTTCTTTATTTAAAATTTGTGCCGCCTCTAATTTGGTAATCAATTCATCACGAGCCTTAACAACTAAATCTAAATCTTTTTGTTTCCTGTGTACCTCAACCAGTAGTTGTTTATCCTTCACTTCATCCGACAGAGTGGATAATGTTCTATGCGTTAAATTTTTATCTTGAACCATTTTTGCGTACGTATCTTTTAACGCTTTTCCTTGTTTGACTTCTTCTTGGAGATGTTCAATTGAAGAAAGTGCTTCTGAATATTTCTTGTTTAACTCATTCACGTTGTTTTTCTCAGCTTCAACTAACTGGCGTTTTAATCCATCAATTTCACTCTGTAGTTGCGACACTTTCACAATTTCTTGTCGCATTAACGAAATTTTAGCTTTACATGCTTCTAATTCAAGGTTTTGTTCTTCTTTAAGTAACCTAACCTGCTTTTCAAGCTCTAGCGTTAGGTTACTATCTAAAGTTGATATTCTTAACTTTAAGCCTTTCACCTCGTCCAGTAAATTAGCTTCACTTTCCTTTAAAATTCGAATTGTTTCTTTTGCAGCTTTAAGTTGGGGTTGGCTCTGCTTTAAATTTTCTTTCAAACTCACTATTTTTTCATTCAACTTTCTTTGATCTTCTTTATTAGCATTTTGTACCGCCTCTAATTTAGTTGTCAGTTCATCACGAGCTTTAACAGTTAAATCCAAATCCTTCTTCAACGTTTCATTTTTATTAAATTCTAACCTCCACAAATACTTTTTCTTGTGTAACTCATCCAATAGTCGTTTAATCTTTTCTTCATCTGATAGAGTGCCTAATGTTCTCTTGGTTAAATCTTCTTGTTCCACCATTTTTGCATACATATCTTGTAACGCTTTTCCTTGTTTGACTTCTTCTTCAAGTGAAGCAATCTTTGCAAGCGCTTGGGTATATTTTTCATTTACTTCGTCAAGATTTAACCTACTTGTTTGAGATTCTTTCAAAGACGCAATAACATTTTCATTTTCTTTCATCTTTACAATCAAATTTTCATAATCTTTTTGAACACAAACATGATTATTTTTCGTTGCCGTTAATTCCGCTGTTAGCGCATTAACTTCAGTTTGTAATTGTGTTAGTTGAACAACTTCTTGTTGTAGTACCGTAAGTTTAGCTTTACAAGACTCTAATTCAAAATTATGACCTTCTTTAAGCAACATAACCTCTTTTTCGTGCTCTTGCACCATGTTACAATTAGTATTAGCCGCCATTTTGAACTTATCACATTCCTCACGTTGTTTTTCACTTAAAACTTCCAATTGCTTTATCTGTTCATCCTTTTCTCTAAGTGATTCCTTCATTTTTAAAATTTCCTGCTCATAATGTAAACTTTTTTTCTGAAAAACAACAATTTCTTCCTGTAGTTCTGATATATTCAAAGACAACTCCTGAAGTTTCGAATTGTCCTCTTCCAGCGACTTAAGTTTAGCTTTACAAGATGCAATTTGATCGTTATAGTTTTCTTTAAGTACCATAACCTCTTTTTCGTACTCCTGCACCATATTACTGTTAGTGTCGGCCGCCATTTTGTACTTATAAGATTCCTCCCGATGTTTTTCACATTCCATTTCTAACTGTTTCACGAATTCTATTTTTTCATTAAGCATAGCCACCATTTCAGGTATTTGCTTATCAATTTTTTGACCATGCTCTCTATACCCATCAACTTCTGCTTGCAATTCGTTGTTTTTCAAAGTTAACTCATCAATATCTTTAAGTTTAACCTCCAAATTTTCAATAAGTTTGACTTTTTCAACAATCCCTACCTCCAGCTGTTTGTTTTTATCAGACACCTCTGCAATTTGTTTTTGTAATAATTCAATTTGTTCTTCATAATTTTTTAGTTTAATAATCGCGGCCAGTTTATGTTGGTGAAATTCTTGTTTAGTGCCATCTAATTCAACCTGCAAGTCATTCATTTGCTTGTCTTTGTCGATTATAAGTTTTTCAACTTTGGCAAATTCTTCTTTATTAGTACTTTCATTAGCTACTAATGCTTCCAACTTTAATTTATAAGAATTAATTTCTTGTTCATGTTCAAGTCGAGTGTCACCAACTGAAGTTTTAAACTTTTCAAACTCACATTGTGATGAATTGAGTTCATCTTGTAAAGTGTTTATTAAATTCTGTTTTTCGCCAACAAGTTGATTTAATTTTAATAACTCATCGTTATTTTCGTTCCCGTTACATTTTAACAAATCAATTTCTTTATTGAGTTCAACAATCTTTGATTCGAATTCATGCACTTTCAGTTGCATACCTTCAAGTTCACTTTGAAGGTTATTTTGTGTCACTTCAGCACCCGCCTTGTATTCTCGCAATCTTAAATTAGTTTCATCAAGTTCCACTTGTTTTTGAACCAATAAATCTTCTTTTTCCCTTAATAATGTCTTAACACTCAATAACTCATCACAATTGCCTTGTTTTAAACACTGTAACTCTTGTTGTAATACACCCAACTTTTGTTGTAACTCATCAAACTCTTGCTGTAATTCCTTGAACTTTTTAGTAGTTTCTTCAACTTCATGCAGAGATGCTTGCACTTGTAATTTGTTAACACTACACTCATCTTTTGAAAGCTTCAACTCATGTTCTAACTTCACTACCAAATCTTGCTTCACACTAAGATCTTCTTTACATTTATCCAACATCATTTCAACTTCTTTAACTTGTTCACCATGTTGAATCATGATTTCACTGTGATTAATTTTGATAGTTTTAACTTCAGTCTGCAATTCTCGAATCCTAACCATAGCTTCATCCAACTCTGAGGAATTATACTCCAAAGCCTCCTTATCCATATAATGCTCATGTTGTGTTTGTTTCAATTGTTTCTCAAGCTCAATGATTTGTTGTTTGAGTTTATCAATCAAATCACCTTGTTCTTCATTTTCACCACTACTCATTTTTCCTGATTTCAATAATTGAATTTGATCCAGACACTGTTGATATTTCCTAGTCAAACTAACAATCTCTTCTTGTAACTTTGCCTTTTCCAAATTATTTGTCTGTATTAGAACATCATAATCCTTCAAATCTTGTTCAAGCTGTTTAATTTTATTCTCCAATTCTTTGAAATATGTTTGTTTGTCCTTATCAATGCCTTCTTGATTCAATTTAAACTCCAAGTCTGATTTTTCTTTCTCCAAACTTGTAATTCTTTCTTCATAACTGCCAACATCAACAGGTATTCCTCTATCATTCATTTTGTCATTCACAGTTTTTAATTTAGCCAACAATTCGTTCATATGCTCAGAAAGCATCACATTCTCTTTTCTCAATTTTTCAATCTCTTCCTCTTGTAAACCATCTGTCATTCTGTCAACAAACGAATGTTTTCCACTTCTTGGACGAAGCCTACCTAAAGAATTAGTTTGATTTATTTTCATTGGAGTTAACCTAACATTAGGAGATGAAGGCACAGCAGCATCAGTTCCAGAAATGATTGTTGAAGTTAATTTCCTTAATGATTTAAATACATTTTGAAAATCTTCTCTTGGATAACTAGGATCTTCTACATCCACTTTAATATCCGCAAGATTTGTATCGCTGTTTGAACGTATTAATTCAGTTTTGTAACCCTTTAGAGCGCTATTTTCTTCAATCAACATTTTTGATTGCATTTCTGATAATTTCATACCAGCTTCTAACTTTTCATACTTTTCTGTAAGCTCGTCAAGTTTAAAAGTAAGTTTAGATATTTCATGAATATATTTTTCATTGTCAAGAGCATGCTTTACTTTTCTATCCTCTAGATCTTCATGCATTAAAGGTATTTTGGGAATTGCAGCGTTTTCTGATTCTAATTCTTGAATTCTCGATAAAAGTTCATTGCATCGACGTTGTAGTTGTTCTTGTTGCGAGTTTTGAATAAACTCTTGTTCAGCTTTCATTATATTCTGTGTAATAAAATAACATGACAAACAAAAATACAGAAAATGAATAAGGTTATGTTTCAATTTCAAAAATGTAATCGTAAAAACAAAACTTACATAACGTTCTTGAAGTTTCTCATATTCTTCTTTGAGGCTGCCCTTTCCTTCCTGAATAAACAAACATACAACATTATAAACATAGATTATTAAGGTTAGGTTTGAAAATGCAGGGTTTAGAGTAAATTAATTTATAACATACGTATTGTTCTTTTATCCTTTGAATTTCTTTTTGGAGTTCCTCCGTTCGTTCCTAAACAAAAACATGAATTAAAAAATTTAAAGATTGTTTAAAATCGTGTTGTTTCACAAAAAAACCTTACTTGTAGTTGAATTTCGAACTCTAAACTTGTAAACTCTTTAAGACTTCTGTGTGACTGATCCAAATGACTGAACTTCTCAACTAAATCTTGATACTGTGCTTTATGAACCACATCTGGGTGATTATCATTTTTAAAACTGAGAAAACTGTCAAATACTGTTGGTTCCAACAAAGGCAGATCACTATAATCGAGGCGGCGGGAAGTTATAGATGAAGGAAGTAAATTCTCTTTTGTGAATGAACTCTCTTGATCATCATCATTACTCATTATGTTAAAATTGTTGACATCTTTGTCCATTTCATCTTCTTCATGCATTTGTTCAATAATCGGTTCCATAATTTGTAAATCTGAAGGAGCTCCCATTGTGTGCCGCCTAGGTGGCGCTTTCGGCACAATTTGTCTTGCCGGCACGTAGATTTTACGAGATTCCGTTAACTCTGAACTCAATTTTTTGATTAAATCCTGTTGTTCTGTTAGCTCTTGAATCAATTCTTTTTCGCGAGCTTGTTGACGTTTTATAATTGATTGTTTACTAACCACTTCATTCAATCTTGGTTTTGTTTTGATTGTTTTTGCACTTCGTGCAAACCTAAAAATATATAATGTCAACAATTGATTTAAAAAATTATTTTTGTTAGGTTAATTTACCTCAAAGTACTCAAACTGACATTTGATGATACAGGAGTAATTGCAGCAATAATTAATGTTCGTGAATTACCACTCAAAGCATTAGCTAACATCATTGTGAGTTTAGAATCCCTATAAGAGACATAACTTTGTCCATTGCTTAATTGTGTAATTACAGAGATTAAGACAGATAAGGACTTATTAATTGAAACACCCTCAGTCTTTCTTGTGCCAGTAGCACCAGTATCAGAAATTCTTTCAGAGCCAGCTAAATCAACAATGTATAAATGCCCAATCTTCACTGGCATATCATTTTCATCATCAACACCATCCTGATTAATTTCAGATGATTCAATAAGAATATCACAAATTACATGACTCCTACTACTTCGTTCATTCATTTTAGTCTCACCAATTTGTCTATTTTTGCTTCCTCTGGCAATGACTGCCATCATCTCCTTCTCATTGTGCACCATTTCTTCATGCATACCAGTGAGAATACTTTTTCCATCATTGGTAATACTGAGTTTTAAATTTTCATTGGTGACATTCAGTAAATCATTAAATTTTTCTTGATAAATTTCAACATAACTGATTCTGACTATGTATTGATTCATGCATTTGTTGGAAATTTCATTAAATATATATTGTGCTGACCTGGGTATTATCCCAGGGTCATTATTATTTCCAAGAATAGAATGTGTTTTACCACTTGATGTCTGCCCATAGGCAAATATTGTTGCATTGAATCCATTTAGAGCAGAATAAACTAATGGTTCAACAATTTGAAACAAATCAGCATTTGTGGATTGAGTACCAAAAATGTAGTCTAAAATATTATAATTTAATAGGTAACTTTCATTCAATTCATTCAATTGTTTAATTAATATTTGTACTTACCAAATGTAAATACTTCTGCATCTCGATCAGCATTATCAACAGCAAGAATTTCATTGCCTTCAACTTTCCATAATTCCTTTGTTTGTTTTTTTTTCTCTTCAGTCTTAATCACTGGCCGCACACGAATAGCCACCGCTATGTTATCATCAGCAGACATAATTATTAATGATAAATAACACTGACTTGAACAATTACACAACTGTAGAGAACATACACACAATTACGAAGACACGGTTTTACATTTGAAGCGCTAGTTCAAATCAACTGAGAATACGTTTCGATATTTTTTACCAGCCCCACAATATTGTTGATAGCGATAAGAAACCAGAGCAGGCAATGCTGATCAAGAATGCAAAACATGCAAATTTCATGATAAAACTTTTGGCGGTATATCTGACCATGGCTTGACTTTGTACACTTTGTGCTACTTGGAGCAAATTTAACTTGGATCAACTTGGATTCAGCGTGGATTTAGCTTATTCTGTTGAAACAGTTGCATGCGTTTATGCAATTTTTAACGGAATGAGGTGCTGACTAAGTTGCCTATACACCACTCATGGTGTAAATTGGTGTAAATCAGTGTAAATGAATACAAAGAAATTATAAAATAAAATTACTTTACATTTATATTTAATAGTAAATATATTGTTTGTAAGCGTAGCATAATATACTTAAAATGTAATTAACTAGCAATTATAGCCAAAATATCATAAATGATTTTTAAGTACCGCCATATTACGGCAGGGTTCGCTTTGGTTCGCTTTGTTCGCTTAAAAATCAAACAAACTGTCGCTTGTGCGCATGCGCAAGTGACAGTGCTACCAACCACTACTAATTACATTTAGCCGTGGCGTGGCAGTCACAGCAGTTATTCGAGGTGTTGTTTGGTTGTGTGTGCAATCGTGATTAGTCATTCAAGCATCAGGTTGTGCGCCATTTTGTGCTGTGACGACTCCCAAAGAATCTCCGAACAAATTCAGGAAGGGTGTGTGAGCAGTTAATCCTCGTAAATCTCTTTTCGTTGCGGAGCCGAAGTGCCGTGCCCGTGTAGTTCTTGTATTTTCAGTTCCAAGTACGTTCAAGTTGGTACATTAACATTAAACATTAAATTACAAAATGGTGGTTGTGGTTAAAGTTACAGACAAATTTTGCTTGCGAGATTATTTTTGTTGTTTCTGGTTTGTGATGTATTGGGTGGTGTTGAATATTGGATAGTTTTGTTTAGTGTGTAATTTTGTGGGCGTTTTGCAGGCGAGTGCGCAACGCGTATGAACGCCGCTGGAAGAGATAAAATCACCGTCCGCATCTCCAACATGAAGCGCAGCACCGATCGGGACACGCCGCCTCCGCGCGGCAAGCGCTCGCGCTCAAGTATGGGACGCTATGACGACAGTTCCGACGAACGCATTACACCGGAGCGTATACGTCGTCGTAGTAGTCGGGGACGGTCACCGAGCCCACGCGCCCGATATGCTGCCTCCCCACATCGTGAGGAATACATGCGTCCACCAGATCGTCCGTATCCGTATAAGGTGCTATGCGTCAGCGCGTTACATCCAAAAGCGAGTGACGAAGTCATCAAAGACACGCTTTATAGAGAATATAAGAAGTTTGGCGATCTTAGCATCCGTCTGTCACATGATATGGACGAGCGGGTTGCCTATGTTTGTTTTAGAAACCCTGAAGATGCGCGAGATGCAAAACACGGTAAACCGAGAATCATCATCTACGATAAAGTGGCGTTAGTTGAAGCTGTATATGAGGTCACCACAAGGTCATCGAACGAAATGTATCGTGGTCGGCCAAGGTCTATCAGTCCTGAGTATGATCGCGCTTACCCATACGCTCGTAGTCCGGATAGAATGCAACGTATGGATCGTTATGATAGAGGTTATGGTCATCCGCCTCCAGGTGTGCCGATGCATCGTGAGTACCGACGAGAAGCGATGCCTGCACCTCATCATGAGTATATGGCAAGACCGCCAATGCATCATGGACCACCTCACCTGCCACCATCTCACCATGGTGGAAGCGGTGGCGGCGGTGGGCATTATGGACATCACGGTGGACCACCAAGAAACATGGTGCCACGCGCACCGTATGAAAAGCAAGAGAACAAAAAGGATAAATTTCCTAACTACCTTCATCATGTTCAACCTGAAGAGGATCCGTTGGCTACCCGCACTTTATTCGCAGGTAATCTTGAGATTAACATCACCGAAGAGGAGTTACGACGCATTTTTGGGAGGTACGGTACAGTGGAAGATATTGACATAAAGAGACCGTTGCCAGGAACTGGTAATGCGTTTGCTTTTGTAAGATTTCAAACCTTAGACATGGCACATCGTGCTAAAGTTGAATTATCCGGTCAGTACATTGGTAAATTCCAATGTAAAATTGGCTATGGTAAGGCCACACCCACTACAAGAATCTGGGTGGGTGGCTTGGGTCCATGGACGTCTATAACTCAACTCGAAAGAGAGTTTGATCGTTTTGGGGCTATTAAAAAGATTGATTACACCAAGGGCGACTTACAAGCTTTCATTCTTTATGATAGCATTGATGCAGCTCAAGCTGCAGTGAAAGAAATGAGAGGTTTTCCGTTAGGTGGACCTGATCATCGACTCAGAACCGATTTCTCTGATGTTACTCCAGTTGCTCCTTACAGACCTAAATCCTATGAAGATGGTGGTGATTTTCCTAGACGTGCACCTGGTGATTTCGAAGGTCCAGCTTACGCAGAGGGTGAAAGTCGAGGTTCAGGTTCCTATTCAAGATACGATCGTAAACCTTACTCTGAAAGGAGAGCTAATAGTCGCGGTTGGTTCCCGGAAGAAGATGATTGGGGCCGAACTAGGCCAGCAGACGGTGAAGCTTTCGACCGACGACGATCAGCATCACGAGGCGATAGATCCAGGTCAAGATCTCCTCACAGATCAATGGATTCTGATAGTGATTCAGGATCTAGAAGAGCTGGTTTGTTGGCAACAAGCAGGACATTGCCAGAAGTTGCAAGAAAGTGTTCTACAACTTGGCAAGGAGCTTTAATTTTGAAAAACTCATTGTTTCCTGCTAAGTTTCATCTTATTGATGGTGATACTGACATTGTAGAAGGTTTAATGAAGGACGAAGAAGGCAAACATGCACTGCGTATTACACAAAGGTTAAGATTAGATCAACCTAAGCTGGAAGATGTTCAGAAAAGGATTTCAAGTGCAAGTTCGCACGCAATCTTTTTGGGACTTGCTGGATCAACGGCTTTAGTTAGTAATGAAGACGCGAATGTACAAACGCGTCCGTTACGAAATTTGGTTTCATATTTAAAACAAAAAGAAGCTGCTGGGGTTATTAGTCTCCTCAACAAAGAAACTGAAGCTACTGGTGTACTGTACAGCTTCCCGCCTTGTGCGTTTTCTACCGAACTGTTAAAACGTACTTGTCATAACCTTCCGGACGACGCGCTAAAAGAGGATCATCTCGTGATTGTTGTGGTACGTGGTGCCACCGCTTAGGGTTACAACATCAATCAACAACATGGCATCAACTGACATAAAAACACTACACACATGTGCTAGCATTGAACTAGCACACCAATAGGTATCTAAGCTGGGTAGCAATAAGATTTTTAAGTATTTTCTTATTTCAGGAAATTAGTGAAGTCACGAAGAAGGACTTGATCGATGATTTTGTGCGCGAACAAAGAGATGTAAATTTTTAAATATGGGAAGACGCTACGGATTGTGACCGTTGATGCAATTTTTTTTTTCATGGTTTAAGTTTAAAAAGTTCAAAAAAGTTTTGTGCGCTTTAAAACTATGACGTAAAACATTATTGACATTCGTGTGGTGTGTACGTACAGTGTCAAATCTGAGTTTTTTGATTTCCAAAATTTGTTTATTTTTTAATTGCCGATTTAATGATTCAGTTTTGTTTGTTATAAACAAATGTTTAGTAGTGACATATGAACGACAGGCGATTTGAGATGTTCAGTTTTTAGTGTTAAACTGTTAAAACAAAGAAAATGATAATCGAAACGAAAATGGCGGACGGTGCTGTTACTAGTGCGCAGTTGAAGTTATAAATAATGCGGTTGAAAAACAGAACACAAAAATGTGTTGTTATGTGTACCAAAATTGCCGCCGCTTAGTGTTGAGTGAGGTGCATGTGTTGTGCGAAACGTTTGCAAACTTAGGGCCCCGAAATGTGAGAATAGTTTGATATTTGTAGCCTTAAAAACCGCGCGTTCCAAAAGTGTTGTGAAATAATTCCAATTGTTTCAGGTCAATGAAGTTTAAGATCGAAAAGTTCTGTTGTAAAAAGTTCTAGTTAACGAAAAGATTGGCAAAACAAAAAGTAAAAGTTCAGTTCATTAGTGCTGTGTCATCCTGTGAATTTTTCGACCAAAATTTTTGGGAGGTTGAAAGAAATGTAACAAGTGAAAATGTGTTCTTCAAAAAATGTGCAAACAAAACAAACGCTAATCGTGCGTCAACTTATTATCTTGTGTGTGCGCATTTTCATTCATTGATTTTTAGTTTGGTGTCGTCGCGAAGTATTATTTCCCGACACTTTTGGGACAACTTCACGTGTTTTTTTTTGTCTCAAAATGTCATAATTTAATATGGCGTTTAATATGTTGTGTTACAGAAGGACAAAAAACATTCAGTGAAGCCCGTCGTCACCGGATGTTGCCTGGAATTGTAATTAAAGAAAATTATTTATATCTAGATACTACATTATTTAAAAATAAATGCAAGACATATGATGTTTGTCGATGATTCCAGGCAACATTCTGTGCCATTGTGTACAACTAATCCGCAATTTTATCAGTGTTTGTTCGGTTAGAAGGACATCTTATATTTTTATATTTCAAATTACCATGGATTATTATTAAATAAGTATGTAGCAACCTTATATTGTGTTTTTCATTTATGTATTAATTAATAATCAACTTGACGTTATTTAGCTTAAAACTCAACACAACAATTTGTATCTATATTAACTTGATTGAGTGAAAAATAATGCAAATTCTTTGAAAAATAGTGACTTGACCCATAATTATATTTGTGGATAAATTAATTAATTAGTAACAAGCGAGACTTGTAGCAGTGGTTTTAGTGAAATTTTAATCGAATTTTGAATTCACATTGATTGAATAAGAACCATCACTTCTGGTTTTAAGAAACCTACTTGGTTCATTGATTCATCTTTCCACTGGAAAGACAAAATCGTGGCTGGCACTAGTCTCAAATCAAAAAGCGAACTTTCCCTATCAGAATCTTCAAGTTTATGTCCTGTAGGCGAAGACAAAATAAAATCCGGGTTTTCATCTTCGATGTTTTCCTGCACAAAGTCGATAACTTCCGAAAATTTTTCGTATACAGAAAAAGTTCCCTAGAAACGAATTTATCAAAAACACTCAGACTTGAAAAGCAAACCTAAAATAATTTGTATTTACCTGCAAAAACAACCCATCAGGAAATCGTATCCTGATAATAGCAAACTTATACTTCCTTATTTCCCGCATCTCATCCTTTTCACGCATTGCCTTAGTCCGTAACTCCAACGACTTTTCAGCCATTTCAGATTTTCTTTGTTGTTCACGTTTAATTTCATCTGCAGATATCGAATAAAATTCTGTAGGAAGATTACACCGTTGCGCTGCTTGCGATGGAGACAAAACTTGGAGATTTCTTTCCAGTTCTAGTTCGATTCTATCTTCGGATCGCAGCGCATCTCTTAAAAACTTTAGATAATCCACAATTAACAACTGAACCAAGGTAATTTTTAACTAACTAACCTCTAATGTACCAATTTCTGGAATATTTTCAATTTCAAACACGTAAAAGTCCTCATCTACATCGTTGTGTTTCAGTGTTTGTCTCCTAAAACCAGCGCCTTCCAACAATTCAACAGCTCCAAACACAGGCATAACCTTATCACGAAAAGCGGCGTTCGATAGACGAATTTTGTGGAATTTAGTTTCATCTGGATTGGCCATTATGTTTTCCAGATATTTACATAAAATATCTATACAATCTGAAACCTGCATTAAAAAAAATATTTGTATTATTTCATCAATCTGAACATGATTGTATGATGCATTAGTAAACAACTTTTGTTTTTATCATCAACACTAACATATATTTGGCTTTGCTTGCATTACTCAGCCATTTTTATTGCACAATATTCCACAACACACTTGAATTGTTTATACTTACTTTGGTTCGATTATAATTACAACTCTGAATCATTAAACAAGCTGTAATCCCTTTTTCTTCTTCCAGTTGTTCCAATAAAAACTCTTTAATCTTTCCTTTCCACTCTTCTCGACTTAAAACTTCTTCACTCACAAGTGGACATTTAAAATAAACACCTCTAGCAGCTAATAAAGGTGAAGCTTCTAATTCAGTAGCAACAGGTCCTCTACTAGATGAACCAATAGTGTCAAGTTCACTCTTTCTTTCTGCTTCAAGTTCTCGTTTAACTTGAGCTTGAATTGCTGCTAGAGAAGTATTGAATGCAGAACTTTTAGTTTGACTATTAATCCTGGCCATAGCAGCAATTGCAGCATGTTGATTAGCTTCAGTGACAGTTCTGTTTACTGGTGGTGCATATGCTCCTTTCTGTTGTTTTTTACTTGGCCCAACAATTGCAGTTTCCTCTGTTAATTTATGTCCAGGACCTGCTAATTTGAACTTAGCCTCCATCTTTTTCTTTGCGAAATATTTTTTAATTTTGTCTGCCATTTTGCTGAAGAATTGAAATTAAATCTTAGATTCAGTTAAATTCGTGGTGTATGTTCCTTGGGTAGTTTTAACCTTGAAACACTTGCTTTTAATTCCTCAATAGCCTTGGATGTGGCTGTAAATACACCAAATCAATAAATTAATAACAAAATAGCACTACCAATTAATTAATTAGTGTTTTAAAGTAGTTTTTTTGGAGTAATACCTGGTTTCATAAACCGTTCGCAGATACTTTTACCAAAAATACTCCAAGCTATGCAGATAAAAATAATATTTATAAAGAACAGCAAAAGAAAGCCGTAGAGCAGCGTTGACTGGAAGTCGTCGAAGCGCAGCGACTGCGGGATGCCCGCCAGCAGCTCTTGCACAGAGCGGCTGTCCGCGAAGGAGAGTAGAGTTTCACTGCAGACGTGCGGGACGTGGTCGACGTACGCAAGTATCGTCTGAATGAAGGTGGAATTTAACAGTTGGTTGACATAGGTTGCACTCATTACTCACACTAGGACACCAAAGACTGTTTTACTTGCCACTGCTTGTTGTCGGCAAAATTTAATGAATGATTTGGTGTTTTCTGCAATGTATTATCCAGTTTTAACGTTTCACGAAGTTTCACGCTGACTCAAGTTGACTTTCCATCTCATATGATTGTCAAACAGTGTCAAATGCAAATATATTATACATAGTATAATATATTTGGTCAAATGCAGTCGAATGTCAACTACACGCTACAGGGCGATTCCAGGTGATTCCAGGCCATTCCAGGCAGAGATTATACCTTGTAGTCTATGCTTGTAGTAGTAGTGGTAGTAGTAGTCTGATTCCAGGAGATTCATAAGATTAATTAAACCGATAAAATCACATTATACCAAAAAAATTATTTAATATTTTATTAAAAGAAACCATAATGTATTTATCAGTACATATGTATTTATTTAGCTGGAGAAGGAGCAGTTTTTAAAGTAGGCAACACCACATACACTCAGGTCTACTCATTGCTACTCCTGCGCCATCCGCTATAGCGCCAAAACTATACATTTTCGTCTCAACTTTTTTTTTATTTGTACTTATAAAAACTACAACACATGTCCAATATACGTTTCTTAAGGTAATTTGACGGGGCCGACTCGAATTCGATGCAAAAAGTTAAAAAATTCTAGCCGTTTAGAAGATACGAACAAAAACTCACACTGAAAACGAAAAATTTGTGCAACTTTGGTCGACCTAATTATTAACACATTAAAAATGCTTGCCAAGATATTCAATATATGGCTATCCGCTATAGCGCCGAAACTTCAAGTATAAAACATATAAGTTTGTCGGGCTCAAAGGGCTCAAAACTAAACGGGTGGGACTGTATGCAACTGCAAATACACTAAATGTGCACGAAGTATCACGAAGCTAATCAGTCCGCCAGCTGGTGCAGATTGGTGCAGATCTGCACTCTGCTCTGGTTGCAAGGTCAGCAATTCTAGTTTAGTTCGTTTAGTTCAGTTTCGTGATCGTGCCTGACTTCCATTCGATTTGCATTTACAACAAACGGATTTCTGGGCCAACGTCGCTACTGTTTAGCAATATGATAAATGATTGAGCGCATGTGATCGTTCCGCAAGTGCAGTGCGCGCAGAGAGTGCGCGTCAATTAATATCAAAATCTTGTTTACACGCTCTTAGTATGGCGATACTGCTGCGGTGAATGGTGTTACTCCACATAGTTCTCAGGAAACTACTGTTATTGATAGAAAACCAATAATTACTTGTAAGTAGGCAACATAGAGACAACAATAACCTATACTTATAATATAATTTTTATTAAATTTTAAGGTGCTGGTGAATTTGAAGTATTTTCTACAATTGAAGATGCTTTATCAGCTGCATTGCCAGAAGATACTTGTCAATTTAGAAGATCTCTCGGAATAACCATAAGAGATGTGCATATTGGCGGTAACTTTTCACCATTCAGTCCAAAAGGTTTACCAAAAGTCACTCAATGGGACTTAACTGGGCAACCATTGTTTCATATTTATTGGAATGAGTGTAAGTTGTTTTAATTCTAAAAAAGCCATTTTGTATTGTTTGTAAAAAATATTTTTAATTAATTTAAATAATGTAAAATCTAAAAATTTTGATGAAATTTCGTTCAGACAAGTTCAATTTTTGAGAATTTACTTTAGGATCACATGAAAGCGAGAGGGTAGTTTTGATAAATTCCATTACAGTCCTCTATAGTAAAATTACTATTTAGAACTGTAAATTTAGTTTATTTCGGTAATTCAATAACAGATGCCGCCACGGTATTTGTGTAAAGGATAAAGTCTCTACACACTGCTTGGAATGTTTGTTAGTACGACGTAATGTGTGTTGGCATTCACGGCTGTGTAATTATAATGTGTGCACTGCACTTTACTTTTCTGGTATGAATTTAGTTAAGAAATTCTACAACAATTCAAGTTTAAGCCATGAAACATCCCCGAAGTATATTTTTTGGCCTTCAAAGTTGACCATTTTTGTGTTTTTTTTAAACACGTCTTGTTAAATCACTCATATCTCCTGTTTATATTAACCAACTTCCCTGTTCTAAATTTTATTTTATTGTTAAATAGTTTCCTTTTAACCTATGACCAAGTTTATGTCAAGAAACATCCCCGAAGTATTTTTTTTTTGGCCTTCAAAG
>JARJDS010033712.1:0-10241 GCA_030264155.1 Atheta pasadenae | reverse complement strand
TTATTCTACGTCTAAAATTTCATTCATAAAATACTAAATGAGTTAAAAATAATCATAAATTATATGTAAACTGAGTTTCTCATAACTATTTTTGGAATATTTAAATAATTTATCAGAGTTACAGTAAAATTTTCGGTAATTTAAAAAAAATGTATATATTTATTGATTTTATTTGATTCCAATATAGAGTAGGCTAACAAATAGGTCAAGAAAATAGATCAGGTAAAGTTGTGTGTAAAGTGCGCAGTAAAATGTGACTGCTAGTGACTGCTGGTACCTAAAAGCTCGCTGCCCTGAAAGCCTGGAAAATTTGAAGCCGCCGTAGAGCGCAGCGGAAAACGTGGAAACTCTGTCGGAGATAAGTTTACGCGTAGCGACGGATGCACGTCGTTGTTTGTTCAATATACGAGTATCTAGAGCTGAGTAAAGACGCCGAAGACGGGAAAACCTATTTTTATATTTGGTTCTTCAAACATTCCACACAAATTTTTCATTCTATACATATGTCTCGAATGTGTTTCTAAACTTATATATTTTTGAATATATTATTTGGAATTTCTATATTTGAATATTGTATATTTTTATTTTCCATTTGCTATTTGTCATACGCCATTTGTTGGTTGTCATTTCTCATGTGATTTATCATTTCAATTTTGGTGTAGACAGTTTTTGATAAAACTATACAAATACATTAAGGTATACGAATAAAAGAAAGAAATTTCAAAATATATATACTTTTTATTTAAAGAAATACCTATATCTAAGCAATAAAAATTGCCATATTTTTAACGTAGACATTTTCAACATTTAAGTTACTAAATTTTATAAAAGCAATTTTTGAATTACAATGCAGGTTATTAAATGTAAGCAGGTTTATAATTTCTGTAAGTAATGAGCAGGAATAATGCAAAAGTAAGTGTTCAAATATCAACAGATATTATAACGTTTTGAATTTTTTTTAAATAAACATTGCAATAAATTACTATCTAATTGGTTCTATAATTAAATTGGTTACAATCGATGTACTTTTTTTAGTCATCAATATCAATAAAAATTAAAGGATAACCTAAATTTAAAAACGCGTATTTTTTTGCCGTTTTCAAGAAAACCACGTTTATATTTTTCTTCGGTTAATGTTTTTACTTAAATTCGCAAAACTTGTAAATACATTTTAAGTCTACCGCTGTTTTCATTATTTTATTAATTCTGTATCATAATTTTCAACTTATAATAAAGAATTAAATATAATTTACTAAATTGTTAAAATATTTGTAATAAAATTAATAAAATACATTATTTATTTTATATTTACTTATTTATTGTAATAGTAAATTAAAAGCAGAATTTATTCATGTTGTTTAACTCTAATTAGATCCAATTAGGTTAATATTTAATATTTAAAAAACCGATGAGTTAAATATAAATTTAATGTTATAATTTTTTGGGATTTTTCTTCACCAAATATAACAAAATAAATTAAAATAGTATGGAAAACATATATATATATATATATATATATATAATATATATAATATTAGATATATACTCATATATATAAATTAATTTAATTGAAATTAATTAATAATTTATTAAACCAAATGAAATTATTAACAACATTTATTAAAAATCAATATCTTTGTGAAATAAATTCTTTAAAATAAAAAAAAAACACGCTAATAAATATATATATGCAATATAATATTAATAGAACAATAGTTTGTCTGGTATTGATTGAGTGACCTATATTTAATTCACCTTTGTCCAAATTTAAACCCCTATATAATAATACTCGTACATACCCTGCATGTAATTTCTGTTTATGTAATTCAACACTATGCAATTTTATGCTATTTTATAAATTTGCATTTATTTATTGACAAATAAATTATTTATTAATAAAAATATACAACATGATTTGTGTCATTTGTTTTTGATTTATTAATATTATTAATTAAGTAAATACTAAATATGACGTATTAATAATAAATTAGTATATATTAAAATTTGCTATTAACTTAGTGAAACATAAATAATAATGTAATACTATTCAGTGAACGTAATATTAATTTACAGTATTCGTTTATATTAAAAATGAAAAGTGAAATATGTTTGGAAGTTTTTCTGATTTTTTAAATTTATGAAATTTTAATAACAAATATTTGCAATAATGGGCAAAACTCAATTGCTAATTGAATTGCAATTGCAATTTTAATGAATCACAATATTAAAAATTGATAACAATTTCTTTTCACATCAATTTATTTGTAGCGTTGTGTCATTTATCGTTTTGAAAATTGACGATCAAATTTCTTCATCTCTTATACACTTATGTGAAAGTAGGCGAGCTTCTATTTAAAAAAAATGTAATTTAAATTTCTACTTATAGATTAAATATTTAAATTGAAAAAAATAATTTTTTTTTAAATATATTTATACTAGATTTGCATTGTGCGGAGGCGCCGGGATTTCATTAAAATTAAATTGGTTCAAATACATTTTTTATAATATTTTAAAACAGAAAAATATTTTTTATTTTAAAATACAACTCTAAATAAAATAAAATAATTTTAAATGTTAAAGACTATTTTATATGGTTTTGTATTATGTGGAGGCGCCGGTAATTTACCAATTTAAATAACGAAATATAAATAAATTATATTTATTTATATTAAATTATTTTAAGATATACAATGAATTAATTTAAAAATAATATATTTTTAAATTACTTTTTTTCTCATTAGTTTTAATTAGGTGGAGGCGCCGGGTCGTGTATACCACTACCATTAATATTGCGGATTTTTTTTTTAGATTTATTGAAAACTTTTAAATGTCTGCAGTATGCTTTTAGAATATCGATAAATTTTTGAACATAATAAATATATAAAGAAACATAAATGTTTTATTTCAAATAACTAATAATAAAAGTTCAAATATGACTTCGTTTTAGTTTCTAACAACAAAATTGTTTATTTCCAACAACTATTAGCTAAATCCCATAAGTTGAAATCTTAGAAACGCTTACAATTTAAAATGACAAGCCAAACAAAAGAACTAAACTGTTGGAAAACCCTTTGCGACGCTTCCAAGCGAGTGTTTGTTCCAATGTTTGTAAAGTCTTCTCGAAAGTTCTAACTTTTCACTCACGTTCCACTTCCAATCTCTTATTTTTCATTTGTCGTCTGTTTGCAAGCTGTCTACAATTCACTTCTTGTACTTTACTTATTGCCTTGTTCTTTTGTTTACATCGTACTATTGTTTTCGATTTTAATGTTTTGCTTCAAAACATTCACGTCAAAGATTCATTTGTTTTTTTATTTACTCACAAAACAAAACAACAAAAAATCAAACTAAAAACTTTCAAAAAATAAAAAAAATTTAACAAAAATATTTATTTAGTATTCATATTACTCCATAAATAAACAAAATAACAATAAAGGAGCAAACAATAAAACTGTTAATAACTAATAACCAATAAATAAATGCATTATCAAGCACGAGTTATATCCGAGTACTAATTAAAAGCAAATATTTATTGAAAGTTTTCCGACCATCGACCAAGCTGTGGGCGAGTTGGCAAAAATAATTTTGGCACTCGGGCTGCACAAATTGAAATTTGTGCATAAAATATCTATATAAAACTACACTGGGAGTCCTGTTGACGTTGGTAATTATGCAAATTGGTGGCGGCACTATTTTGCCCTCACAGCGCGTGCACCACCACGTAAGGTTAATGAATTCAAGCCGGAGCGACCGTGCACGCTAATTGTTGGTCGTGGACGCGATGATTTTCATGTACCCCATTATACTTTCATTATTTTCATTAAAAATTTGTTTTATGTATGTTTTCAATGTTTTTTAAGTTAATCGGTAATTAATTCACTGCAGAAAGTGAATTAATTACAAAAAAAAGTTTTAATTATTAGTTTTTGTAATAAAATATTTTTATTAATATGTTAGCTATTATTTTCATGTTTTTTTTTTGTTTTTTTGTTTTTTTTTGTTTTTTTTTTTGTTTTTTGTTTTTTGTTTTTTGTTTTTTTGTTTTTTTTTTACACTTTGTATGTTTTGTTTGTGTGTGTCAAGAGCTCGGCGATTGTTAATGTCACGATTTTCACGTCCGCACGCGAAAATCAAGGTCAATAAACACGCTTGACCCAGCTGCAATTAGTCTAACTTACAATAACTTAACGCGAACTTAACTCCAGCTTACATTACATGACATTATTTAACGTTCACAACACACTGCATGTTATATAATCATTACCGGTGACAACAAAAGAAAAACGAAACAAACATTACAAACGATACACAAACAAACAAAAAAAACAAAATATATAAAATTTTTATAGAGTATAATAAAATCATTAATATATTCTTTAATTCTTAATTTCAACTGAATTGCGATTTATTTTATATTTATTATTTATTTTAATTTTTAGGTTAAAATAATTTATTATTTTGTGTTATAGGTAAACCTGAAATTCTTTATGTATAATAATATTTGCGACAGTTTGTAAAACAGTAAAACGTGGTGGCATGTAATTTATTCGTGAAAAACAGTGTGGCATTTTCCGCGTATTTTCGTATTTTCCTATAGCGTGCGCGCTATTTTTAATCGTACCGAAAAGTCGCCCTCGAGCGAACAGCTCGATGAAAACGATGGAAATAGTCGCGACATTTAGCCGTTCTTGCGCTTGTATTGCGCTGCGATTTGTGGATTAATGAACACGTGGAAATTGATGGAATTGGAAGCACTATAATGAAGATATATCCGCAAGCATTCAGTTAACGATAGAAATATGTAGTGCCTGGCAACACTAAGCTCTCACTAAATGACAAAAACGTTTTTAAAGTTCCTTTTTTTATTTTTGTGAAAGAAAATATTTATGTTTTAAATTTTAATAATATAAGAACTACACGAATATAGTTTAAAGTTAAGAAATTGTTTACATATAATATAGATGTTTAAGTTTAAAAAATATTTAAATTTATAAGAATTTAGGCATAAAATATTTAAATTAAAAACTTTGAAATTCCTTTTACTAAAAATTTAATTATTATTTTAAAATTTTGAAAATACTGCCCACTTTTTGTCAAATTTTGACATTTAAATTGTAACTAATGATAATTATTGATGAATACATCGACAAATTACGTTTTTTAATTTGAATTTAAATATTAATACAAGTTGTTAAAACTTAATTGAATCCTATAAAAAAATTCTTTTTGGCATAATGTGTCAATCCTACATTATTATTTTACAAC
Source organism: Atheta pasadenae (assembly GCA_030264155.1). Classification (NCBI taxonomy): domain Eukaryota; kingdom Metazoa; phylum Arthropoda; class Insecta; order Coleoptera; family Staphylinidae; genus Atheta; species Atheta pasadenae. The sequence continues at coordinate 4,976 of JARJDS010033712.1, read as the reverse complement.
CGCGATATCTCAGTAATGGTAACTTTCTGGTAAAAAATAATAAAGACCATTTTGGTAGAGAATTTCAAGAGCTACAAATTTGGTTTAAGGTATTTTTTTTTTAAATTACCGTTTTTGAGAAAAATCAGAATGTCTAAAATTTTGACCTTTCATTGCAATTATCTTCAAACGCTCACATTGGATCGATGGGGACTTTTGAGGTTTTATTTATAATGTTAAACTAAAGGCCTCCACAAAAATTTGGCTTTCTGGGAATTGTTGTTAATTCAATGTCTAGATTGACTGGGCTATAATGATAATTATTGGTAAATACATAGACAAATTACGTTTTGAAAATTGATGATCAAATTTCTTCATCTCTCATGCACTTATGTGAAAGTAGGCGAGATTTTATTATTAAACAAATGTAATATAATTCAAATTTTTACTTGTTGATTAAATATTTAAATTGAGAAAAAGGATTATTTAAAAAAAATTATATTTATACCTGATTTGCATTGTGTGGAGGCGCCGGGATTTCATTAAAATTAAATTAAAAATTAAAAAAATACAATTTGTTAAAACAAAATTGAATCCTATAAAAAATGAACTTTTTGGTTTTAATAATTCTTTTTGGCAAAATGTGTCAATCCTGCTTATTATTTTTCACAAAAAATGCAATTTATATTTAAAAATATAGTGCAAAACGCCTTAATGACAACACTAATTTCTTTACTAATCTCACATTTATTAAGACAAAAATTAAAGACCTAGTTTCAAATGAAAATACTGAGAATTAAACAAAACTTCTTTAATAAAACTGCAGTGTTATCTAAAAAAAAACTACCTGTTTTAATTAATGATATTAAATTTGTAAACATCATTGAGTTACAAAGAAATCTGAATTTAGTATTTCCAGGAAAATTTACGTTTTCCTGCAAATACAAGTTAATAAATTAAAATCTGTTTCCCGTATTAACAAAATAAAATCAACAAAAAAAAACTTGAATCATTTACTACTCTCTTAAAACCTTTTGTTTTTATATTTCGTAAATATTTAACAAAAATGCATATTACATTACTTAACATAATTTGTTTCTTGTTTTATCACACCACTTTTTCATCGTACATCTTAAACTTGTTTAACGTTACATTTTATCTAGAAAAACTTGAAAAACTGGGAAACCTTAAAGAAAAAAGTACTTACAAAAGCTGGAATTCTTGCTATTACTTGAATAGGTTTGCCCTCTCAAAAGAAACGGAAATATGACTTTGGATGTCTTTCTCTTGTCTTGGATAATTTTTAAAACTTTCATACGGCGAAAACTTTTAATGGCTATTGCGTTATTTCACTCTTTTATATAAAAACTTCTTAAAATCTTCTTAATAAAATGTAACAACTTCATATTTTACAAAAAATTTAGATTTAAATAAAATAAGTATTTGTTTATATAAAAATAAACAATTGAGTTATTATTTTTTGTTTGATTATTTCAATTTTTATTAAATGTTATTATTAAAAAATTTGTAATCAGTTATGTTTTTTTAAGTTGCCATTAATTGCAAAAACAAGTGAACACATATTTTACATTTTTGATGTTATTGGCAATACAAAATAAAAAATGAACAATATTGACAATGTCAGCAACAAAATTTGTTTTAATTAAAAATTAATATAAGCAATAATTGACATTTTTTCAGTTTTCATTTGAAATAAAATAAAGATATTCATATTTTAATCCTAAAACGTGCTATTTATAACTTCAAAACTTTATATACTTAAAAATATATAAATGAATTGAAACATTTGAAATATCTAAATTTCATATTCATAACTTATACTAAGTATTTAATGTTAAAAGTTTAAAAGGACTTCTTCAAACACCCTAAAAAACGTTAAAACAGTTTTCGTCTGACTTCTAAGTTAAGTGGCATACTTTACTGCTTTGTTTTTGCAGACAAGATTTACTCACCATTCAAATACGAAATACGAATCAAAATACACTCGTACATAAATGCACCAGCTTAATATTAATACATCGCTTTGAAACGCATTGACACGTAGCACTACGCCATTAAAATCATGCTTACGCGATGAGTATAAGCTCAAACCTAAAAGATTACTCACAAAAACAAATATACCACCTAAACAAAAAAAATCTAAGAGATGGATCTAATGTTTTCAAACTTGAGACTAATGTCTGCCCTCGAGTACAATATCTGTAAATATGATTCTCATTCGTTTTCATTTCTAACATTTTCTACATTCACCCTGACGTTTTAATCAAATGCGTGAGAAGTGTGAAAAAGATAAAACGCCTTGGCAGGCGATGAGATGCGATGAAGGGGGACAAATGGCGACGAAACGTATTCGTGCATTTTACTTCATAAATTTTCTTTGAGACTTTTCAGACTTTTAGACAATTTCCAGACAATTTCATTTCGTCGTGTACAAGTCTGTGATTTGTTTTGTTTTGTCTCCTAGTCGTCTTTTGTTTTTTTTTAAATATAATTCAATACGTTTGTTTGTTTTTGTTTTTTTTTTGTTTACTGTTTACGTTAGTTGTGTAAACAAAACAAAACTAAGTATTAGAAAAAAAAACAAAATCCGCTTTAAGTAAGGATTGTGTGAACTCAAACGTCATATTGTAATATTGAAAAGTCGTAACAGTTAAAAGTTTTAATAAACTACGGGTACTTAAATATTAGTACCAGGAAAAAAAAACGTAATATAAAAATGATGTGCCAAAGTTTATTTGCATGTACTTAATTTTGTTTAGATTTGATTTTCGGATACTCTGCATTATAAAATGTCTAGATGTCAAAGCATTAAAATGAATATTTGCATTGTCTGCGACAGTTGGCGTCTGCAATTGTTTTTTTTTGTATCGAGTGTTGGATATAAAATTGTACAAAACAAAAAAGTATTTCTACTTAAATATTAAACATTATAATCTATTTTTTTATGTTTATAGGTGATTGGGTACAGTTGAAATATTTAAACAGTTAAAACAAAGGTAACATTATTATCTTCTTTAAAAATATCATTTTTTAAATGAGAAGAAGATAATGTATTATCTTATGTCCATTATCTTTCTCATGAGAATACATGTACAAAGTTTGATCACGATCGGTTAAGTAGTTTTTATGTTATGCCCGAAGAAACACACTTATTTTCACATTTATAATATTAATAAGGATAAAGATACGGATAAGATAAACACTTTAGTGTTTGAAGCAAAATATTAGATGATAAATAACTCACCATTCATATTTAACTCCGTAGCAGCTTTACTATTATCCCTTGAATTTAACCCGGTGTTATATCCAGTTGTAGTAGAAGTAGTCCCGTAACTCACCGCCGATCCCGAACTGGTACTCCGCTTGCCATTAATCTGGCCAATCGTGGTCAGCTCGCCATCCGACGGATGCAAATAATGATCGCCATATCTCTGATACTGTGACGCTCGATGTTGATGTATCGAATTCAAAATAATATTACTCGACGTTCTAGATAAAGCTTTCCTCTGTCGTATTGCTTCCTTATAAATGCGGCAGTACATCGTAACCATCACAATCCCGGGAATCCAAAAACTAATACTCGACGAAATAATCGCGTAGTAATTATTCACCACAAAAATACAAACATTTGGATTCTCCAGCTTGAAAGCCTTATGCTCCTCAGTGGTATACCATCCTAGGAATATAGGAGTAAAACTGATAACAGCCGGCAAGATCCAGACATTCGCCAACATAAACCCAACGGTTTTGTGCGTCATCGTTATCGGATATTCCAGCGGTCTCACAATGGCGTAATACCGATCCACAGAAATACAGCATAAATGTAAAATCGATGCTGTGGAAAAGTAGACGTCCAATGAATTCCATACGTCGCACATGAACGAACCAAACATCCATTTTCCGGTTAGCTCCACGCTGGCGTTGAAAGTCATCGCACATAACGCCACCAACATGTCTGCCATCGCTAGCGACACAACGTAATAATTTGTGATTACTCGCAGCTTGCGATGCCGATGCACGCTGATGATTACCAAAGCGTTGCCGAGCACAGCCGCTAAGATTATGGTGCTGAAGATGAATCCTTTGGTGATCAGGAAGACCAGTTCGGGCCAGTCGGGGTGTGCGTTCTCAACGGTGGTGACGTTTGTGCTTTGCAACGTCGTGGTGTTGTGGAGCGTTGATACAGGCGGTTGGATGCTAGTGGTCGCTGTCAATGTTGCCGAAAACGATGCCATCGCCGCGTTCACTATCATTTTTCTTTGGCGGGATGCTATCGAGGCGATGTTATGTGAGATTCGATCAGTTCAAAGCCATCCAATCAATGTTCATGTTCCTGAAACAAACAAAGACAAATCAATTTTTATTTATATTCTACTTTGTAAAATATATACACAAAGTTGTTTTGTTTCACAGAGTTTGTGAGTTCTTTTCAAGTCAATTGTTTTTGTTTTATTTCCAAAGCTTTCTTGATTGTTTGCAAATAAAACAAAAACAAAAACAAACAATACCGTTTTTAAAATTTCAATCAAACCAGCGTTGCTTGTTGAAAACAATTGAAAATATTGGCAGAATATTACAATCAACTAGAGTTTGGTGCAGTTTGTAATTTCCAAATTTATTGTGCTTGCATTTTGATTGTGTAGATTCAAACTGTTGACGCTTTTCCGAAGCTGGTTGCGACAAATAGAATGTTTGGCCAACATCCAAACGCGTCCATAACTTGGTAAGTTGCTAGTGGTTGCGTCCCGGAGGTTACCATATTCCATTTTCATTTTCGTTTTGCATTTTGTATATACAAACGCTAGAATTTGGAATGTTAGGGTTAGGGTTTTTGGCTCATTGCAGACCTTCATTGTGCGGTGTGTGGGCGGCGAATTCGGAACGAGGCGGTAATAACTGCGGTCAAGATTTTGTTTGCCCAGACTCCACAATTTCCCACACCCTTACATTCATTTATAAAATCGACCAAACTGACT
>JARJDS010033677.1:0-21547 GCA_030264155.1 Atheta pasadenae | reverse complement strand
TTCCTCACACAATAAAAATATAAAGTTCAAGGTTGAACATATATATAAAAAAAAACTAATAATATAAAGCGTCATAAAATTACAATTGATTTTCTTATCAATAATATCACTATCTAAAACAATTTACTTTAAAAAAAACTTTGACGAACTAAAACATCGTTCATTATAAGTAACTTAACTTTTTTATAAAAATACAATAATATAAGATAAGATACTAATAATGCGACTACTATTTTGTGCTATCTGTTTCCAGATATTCAAAAATTAAAAATAATAATTCATTTATTACTCTTTCGTAATAGGTAAAATATGATTGTCTATTTGAATACATATAACAATGAACTTTTTAATGCCTCATAAAATTTGTTATCACAAAGATTTCTTTTCAAAAGTTCTTATCAGAAAAGATCATATTGCGTAGGTAGCATAAATATAATGGAAGTTTGAATTTGGAAGTTTGAGGTTAGGTCACATTAGTGATACCTTTTATTGATATTATGAACATGTATACTAGATCTTAGATAAAGGTAATGTGTCATAAGTTTAATACTCGATTCTATAAAAAGCAACAACCAACAAAACTACCCCAATGTAATGTTCAGGATATTATCTAGTTATGAATCTTATAATACTAGGAACGCATGCACTTTCAAGTGAAATCAATTGTATCGTTGTTGATGTTACATTTTGAGGTTATGACAAAAGTTCATGTCCAACTTTTGAGTAACTATTAGAGATTGTATTGATGTTCAGTCAATTAACTGTCAGTTAAATAATAAGATTTTGAGGTTAACTACTCAAAAAGTTATGAATACCATTACCAAAAGTTTGGTTTAGTTCAGTTTGTTAATATATAATTCATAACCTAACTTAATATTACCAAGAAAGTTATAATTCATCATTATTCTATTCGTCGTTGGGAAAGTGCCAGCTTGTCATGATGACATCAATTCCGTTACGGCCGCATTACTGGTTTCTTCCAAATTGAGCGTGAAAGTTTCGAATATTGCTATCCTAATATCTGAATATTTAATATAGGTCAATGTTGGTCATCATAATAGTCTGCCTCCCGCGCGGACAATTCTTTTTCACGTTATGAATATGAATGCAAGTCAATGCGGAATGCCGATTACGATTATCTATTTCCATTTATGGACGTAGGGGAATCATTAAATGATAAATCGATAGGTTTTTTCAGCACTTTACCATTATTGTGGTCAACGTGGACGAAGTGTGAAGGTGGAAACGCACGCGTGTGGTCTTCAGTGCACGCCATCACCTCGTGGGCGACATAGTGACCACGACTTGCGACTTGTAAAGGACAATTACTGTCCTGTGGTGGACACGAACAGTTGTAAACATTTGTTGAAATTGTTGAAATACCACGTTGACACTTTTGGTGATTATTGTACAAACACCAAGTAAAAAATTGTTTGTAAGGTCGAAAGTAGTTGTAGGGTGGATAGAGAAGGGATGGATAATTATCGGTTGAGATATTGAGGTAGCCGGGTTATGGAAATATTTGAAATCGTTCCACCGAACAATGCACAAGTAAATTTCTAGAAAGTAATATCGTTTTTATGTTTTTTGTAATGTTTGCACAGTGGTGATAAATAATAATTGTTTGGCGGTATAGACCACCAAAATAACATTTTGTGTGTTATTGGTTGCATAAAGTAGTGGTTTACGCCAAAAATTGTATAAACTAATTATAGAAACTTGTAATACCGAAAACCAACGACAACAAAATTTGTTTACGTTACTCAGTTGTTTTGTTTGCATCTCGCTGGTGTTCACGCAGTCTATTTTAAACGTAATTATTTTCGTTTCAGTGAATACTCCCGCTCGGATTCTGTAAAAAGTAGCTTTCGGTTGGAGATCAGCTTAGAGGAACGTCGACGCGTCGGACGTTCGTCGTCCCAGCCGGATCTCGCAGTTTACAGCGTCTGCAAGGCGTGCAGCTTGATTGCGAGATCCGCGTGCCGGACATGCGTCGCGTGTGACCGGGGTACTGCCACAATGAGCGGCGTGTGCAAGGTGTGCGCCGCGCTCACGCTGCCCCCGGTCGAGCAACCGCCTCAATTGTACCAACCGTATGATCTTCTCATCGGAGATCGGCAGAAGGTCTGCCACTGCCAAGGGCAGCAAACTTCCGATGCACGTTCTAGACTATTAGCTATCTCTAAAATTAAAAGCTACAGCTGCTCTATAGGTGGCGCTGAGGGTAGTGGTTTAAGTGGCTTAAGTGGGTTGGAAATGAGGCAGAATGTTCGAACGACTGCTAGTGGGATTAATTACTCCAAAGAGAAGCACAATCAGTATCCTTGGAGGATTAAGCATGGCCCGATGGCTACTTGGACATGCAGGAGATGCACGCTGCTAAATAATCCTGAGTCGATTATTTGCGAAGCGTGCGAAACGCCTTTTTCGCCTGATTATAATAGCAATATCAGTCGTAGTGTGATAATTAAGGTAAGTTGATCCAATCTATTGTTAATCTTAAAATTTATTTTCAAAAAACGATAAGTTTGTAATGATCTATTACTACGTTCATCTCATCTCGAAACGCAGGTTGATAATTGGTCTGATAATGATGCATTGAGACAACCGAGTCAGTCGTACGTGTCCGCGCACGACAAGCCGATGTACAGGAGATCATTCTCCGAGCTTCCCCAGACGCAGAATCTGAACACGCCGAATCTAAACCGCCGTTCGTTAGGCGAAGATGTTCTGCAGTCGTTTCCAAAGTCCAGCACTTCAATGACGGACATCCAGGCGCAAAACACGATCAGTAGCATAACCAACAGGTACGTAATTTTCGTGTCTTATGTTTACAAACACGGTAGATTGTGTTTTGTTTGGCAAATACATCACAGCGTGGCATAAAAATTTCATGCGAAAAAAGCAAACAAACATTTGGCTAACTCGCAGTTTGTTTTATTAAAATCAGCATTGGAGTTGTTTAGTATACACACTGACACAGTAATAAGCATATCGTGACGTCTCATGTTCTGTCTATGAAGCATAACCTTGTACTTGATAAACCTTTTGAGGTTATGTTGAAATCAACATGAATAGAAGCAATAGGCATTTTGTATTTCCTTGTTACATATTTAGAATTGATATACAACGCACAATATCAGTAAATTAACGTGTTTGATTTTGTGTGAAATCATCGTGGTTTGATTGGTTGAATTCTTCGTACTGCGTGAGTGTTCGTTTATCGTTTTGTGCAGTTGTTTTTGAATCCGCAGTTTAAACGGATTAAAGGCTGCAGTGTGTAACATAAACAATTCCGGTGTGATTTTAGTGACTCTAGAAAGGAAATTAGTCGCATAATCGCCCAGTTTCTGACGTTTTCCATTGCTAATTTAAGATACGGCAGTTTGAATCGTTCGGCGAGTGATATTAGCGGTTGCGAGGGCGCGATGGCCGATGCCGTGTACACTTACATCGGCATCACCGATCCGGACGGCGGCGGTGGTGGCGACAAGAGTCATCTGTATGAAAACCAGAGCGTCGTCGACGCCGCGCACAGCAAAAACAAATACAATTTCGATCCTAAAAAGCACGAGGCAATGTACGCTTACAAACATTTCAAATTGTGGTATATTTGTTAGTAATTGTCGGTGTTTCCAGATTGGAGGCCTTGAAAAACAGCCCACCAAATAGTTGGAGCCCCAAGGAGAGAAGATGGACTTGCGCGCAATGTTCTTTTGCCTACAATTCGTTAATTTTGGACAGATGTGAGGTATGCAATTGCTGTCGGACTCAGCCGTGTACAATCACTGTCACGGAAGACATCAATACTCCATCGAGTTCTTTATCAATGTAAGTCCAACCTCAACCATAATCTCAAATAGTTTTGTATCTGTCATCCTATGATCAATATAGACAACCAAATATACATATTATCCCAAACTTTGTTCAAACTTTGTTTTAAAGTAATTTATTTATTAGGCCTTTCAAATGGAATGAAACAACATCTCAAGTACCCATAGCAACATTAGACCAAGGTCTTGAAGATGACTTTCAAATACTACCTGGTGAAGACATTCATTTACCACCCGATGACGGTAAATGGACATGTAAAAAGTGTACGCTTGTAAATTCGGGTAAATCACTCACTTGTGTAGTGTGTTTCGGTTCGAAACTAAAATCGCTCTCACTCTCTCATGACATGACACTTCGCAAAGGCGAATTTTGGTCGTGTTCAAAGTGCACGCTCAAAAATTCCCTCGGAACACTCGTGTGTAAAGTGTGTAAAACTGAAAAAACATCCGCTTTAGCATTACCGGCCCCACCATCGGGTTCTAGATCGCCTTCGCCACGTCACCATTCGAGGAAACATCACCATGCTGGTAATAGTTCACGCGCTGTTTACGCGAAAGTTAATTACGCGCAAAAGACTAAGAATAAAGCGAGGATTAATCTGGAATCAGATCGGGAACAAAGTAAGCTGTTGTTAAGAAGTTATGTAAATAAATGTTAAACTAGGTTATGTTTTCATAACATAGGTGCATCAACCAGTAATTCTACAATTTTACAAATATTGAAACCTTGGGAATGTTTGATTTGCACATTTGAAAACACAAAATCCCAAGTTTTTTGTGATATGTGTTTGAACATGCGGCCAGATCCAAGGGAACCACCAGAACAACCTCAACGACTTACTGCTGAAGAGTTGGCCAACAAACATTGGAATTATATAGTCCGGTACTGCAAGTTAAAGAAGCAGAGTTATATTGATGATACGTTTCCACCAGCAGCGACGAGTTTGTATTACAATCCGCCTGAAAATAAAGACGCGCACGTTGTAAAATGGCGTCGATTGCGAGATGTTACTTTTGATGATGATTGCGATAAAGACCTACCATGGGCAGTGTTCAGGCGTCCATTACCGTCTGACATTTCTCAAGGAGTTCTAGGAAACTGTTGGCTTTTGAGTGCCTTAGCGGTATTGGCCGAGCGTGAAGAATTGGTGCGTGCTGTGCTGGTAACACGTGAATTCTGTCAGCAAGGAGTTTACCAAGTCCGGCTTTGTAAGGATGGACATTGGACGACTGTCTTAGTCGATGATTTCTTTCCGTGTGACAAAAAGGGTCATTTGTTTTATTCACAAGTAAGAGTTGACTGAAAATCAAGTTTATTGTAATTTCATTTAATATTTTTATTTAGGCTAAAAGAAAACAGCTTTGGGTGCCTTTAATCGAAAAGGCGGTTGCTAAAATTCATGGCTGTTATGAAGCGCTCGTTTCTGGCAGAGCAATTGAGGGCTTGGCGACGTTGACTGGTGCACCTTGTGAGAGTATTCCACTTCAAGCGTCTTCAATTCCGGCTCCCGCTGAGGAGGAACTGGATACAGATTTAATTTGGGCACAATTATTGTCGTCGCGTCAAGCTTTATTCTTAATGGGTGCTTCCTGCGGCGGTGGGAATATGAAAGTAGATGATACGGAATATCAACGTGTTGGGCTTAGACCACGTCATGCATACTCATTGCTTGACGTGCGTGATGTGGGTGAAAATCGTTTACTTCAATTGCGCAATCCTTGGGGCCATTTTGTGTGGACTGGGGATTGGGCTGACGATTCCTATTTGTGGACACCACACTTACGGAGTCTTCTCATGCCTGATGGCCCTATGGATGGCACTTTTTGGATATCATTCAACGATGTTTTAAAATATTTTGATTGTATTGATATTTGTAAAGCGCGTCCTGGTTGGAACGACGTCAGATTGTCGGGAATTTTGCCACCATTAGCTTCCCAACATCATTTGTCTTGTATTTTATTAACGGTTTTGGAAGCTACTGAGGTGGATTTTACTTTATTCCAGGTAATATTTTTTCTTTCATTATGGACATGCAGTACTAATGTTGGTTTGTTTACAGGAAGGACAAAGAAAGTCTGAAAAATCACAAAGATCTCAATTGGATCTTTGTGTAGTATTGTTTAAAGCTCGGAACGCATCACCCCCGAATATTGGTGCACTTGTTGAGCATAGTAAACGGCAAGTCCGCGGGTTTGTCGGTTGTAACAAAATGCTCGAACCTGCGGAATATATTGTAGTACCGTTGGCGTTTAATCATTGGCATACTGGTTTAGAAGATGTTGAAGCATCATATCCAAGGTATTATATTTCTAACTTATGTCCATATTGTGACATTCACCTCAAATTATTTATAGATATGTTCTGGCGATTCATTCCTCAAAAAAAGTCTTGACTGAACAAATGATACCTCCACAACACATACTCGCCGACTCGATAATTTCCCTCACATTGGCACGTGGGCAACGCCACGAAGGTCGTGAAGGTATGACAGCCTATTATCTCACAAAAGGCTGGGCTGGCCTCGTCGTAATGGTCGAAAACCGACACGAAAACAAATGGATCCACGTTAAGTGCGACTGCCAAGAAAGCTACAACGTAGTGTCTACACGTGGTACGCTCAAAACAGTAGACTCAGTGCCACCATTGCATAGACAGGTCATCATAGTTCTCACACAACTCGAAGGCAGCGGAGGTTTCTCCATCGCACACCGTTTGACGCATCGCCTTGCGAACTCGCAAGGGTTGTACGATTGGGGTGCGCCCGGGACATCACACGATCCAGAACTTGACCATCAGACCAGCGGTTTGCACACACCTAGGTTAATCACGTAAAACACAGAACAAGTGATCACGTGGTTCTACTCCCGTTTAAGTGATATTAATGCATAAGGATTTAAACGTGAACATATAGCGCATAATACATAACATTTAAAATGCTCTCTTTTATAGTTCAGTACAATGAGATTTAATTTTTGTGATAATTTTGTTATTGACATTGTAAACAATGTTCACATTTTGTTATTAGTGAGTTGAAGTTATGTGTTCAACTTTTTTTAAGGTTAATTTTTGTATGTGTAGTATGAAGTGCGGTTAATTGACTTTTCCATATTAATCTCGGTAAGAATTTTAGACTTCGGAACAACGCCCTGTATATGTTAAGACTGATTCGTAGTGATTCGTAGTTTGTATTATTTGTCATCTTGAACTGTTGGACGAAAACAGAGGGCGTGAAAGCGCTATTAACGAAGAAACAAACGATAAACGGTCCTAGATTTTGGCTCTCGAAGAGTTTGATTCGCAAGGTTGGAAAGATAATTCTTTAAAAATTCTCACTTACACGTGTTCATTAAGTATAGTTTAGTAACAAAAAATAAAAGGTTGTAATAAACAAAGATATGAACGATATATTGAAAGCGCATATTCGTACTTGTGCTATCAAATCGTAGTCTTCTATCAGAAGAATCAACAAATGCATTAACATGCAAGTAAATTCTGTATTCTAGCACCTCTAATTTGCTTACATTGTGAGTTTGATTTAATATTCTTGCGTTGTGTCACGCAGTGTTCAATGTAACAAACAGGGGTTTGAAGTTATGATTTCAAACGGTCAAAGACAGAAAATGGAACTTCAGGGTATATATTGGACATGCTTCATATTTATTTCTTTAAAATGTAAGAAATCAAAATTTGATTCATTTAAATTGGCGGCCATGTTATATTTGAGGCTGAACTTTATATTTGAGTGGTCTACAAAAATCACAATTAGAATTTCGCTTTAAAAGAATGTTATCTTGAAGTTTTCTCCATTAAATGGAGCGTGGAAGCTTATTTCGTTTCACGGCAGACAATAAACAGTCGATATTATTTGGAATACTACTAAGCTGAAGAACAGTAATATCGAATATTCCACGAAATTCGAATTAAATTATAAACTCACTTTATGTTTAAAAACGCATAAATCACTAACCACGTGAATGAATACTATCCGTTTGTAAAGTTTGTGAAACTTTGTAAAAGTTATGAATTATTTGTGGGACCTTCGAATTATTAAAAATCGCAGCAGAAAATAAGTCTGTAGAACAATGTATATTATTCAATTTAAATTTTAAAAGTATAAATGTCATATGTGCGGATAATATAAAATCGAAAAACGTAAAAAAAAATTTAATTTCGTTTTTCGTATTGTTTTGTTTTAGCAAATTAGTCTACGTCTTCATGTTGCGCTACATTTTCTTTTACGTCCTCTATAACATTGTGTAAGAACTCATCCATTAGAATGTTAGCTTCTAAAGATTTCATTTTAACATTGCCCAAGACATTTTTGTCGATATATTTCAATTGAGGACAAGCCAACGCTACCTTTCCTAACATAACCTCCATGTATGTATCCTCCAATACAATATGTAATGGCACGTGATCTAAAATTCTTTCCACTAAAGTTGTCATTATTTTGGTGGGATTACCTTCACTTTCTTCTAAAACACTATCCGCAATCTCGTGGATCTGTTCGGTTATTAAAATACGAATTTTGCGTTGTTGATCAGTTTCTTCTGTTTCCTGGACTTGCGTTTCCTATAAATGATGATTATATACATGTTATATTTAAGGTTATACAACTTACAATTTCATCGACAGTGTATAACTTCTCTGCTGTAAGTTCAATCAAAGATGTTTGTTCATCAGTTAGTGAACCAGCATCTGGGATGAATTTTAAAATATCGTTGATTATCTCAGCCACATCACATTTGTTCATAATATCAGAAGTGACACTCTTCAATAAAGACATGACCATATTGTGGTCCAATTGTAGGTTAATGTTTTTAAATAGTTCATCCATTATACCCACAATAACTTCTTTTCTTGTTCTTCTCCTAATTAAATTTAAAAAAACGTAAATTATGGTTTATTAACTTTATTGGTTAATACATACGCTTCTTGTATTTCTTTGTTTGTCCAATATTCTTTAGCGTATGCCTCAGTATACATGTAATCATCGATATAACCCCACTCGGAAACAAAACTCTGTTCCTCATAAACCTCTTCTTCTTCAATTGGATCAGGTTCCTTGGGTGGTATCAACACCAAACCTTTAGTTTTGTACTTTTTAATTTCTCTTTGCAGTATCTATACAAAAAACAATATTAAAACAAACATATTGTAATATTGGTTGCATACCTCAATATCAGCATTCTGTTCTTTAATAACTTTATCCAACTTCATTAACTCAATCTTGACTTCATTTGCTGCTTCATACAAACGATGCATACCCTGAAGAACTTTCTGCTGGTGTGCTTGTGTTTTTGCGAGTTCAGTTTTCTCAACTTTTAACAAACAAAGCAGATTCCGAGCCGTTGTATTCTGTTGTAACATTTTCATAACACTTTTCTGATGATGTTTGTAAACTTCGTACAATTGATTCATTTGCATGTTAAACATTCCTTTAACATCAGACAAAGACAATCTCAAATCAAATATCATACGTTTTAGTAAATATTCATCAAGTTCTTTGATATTAACAGCACTACCGAATTTAATATTCATCAAAGAAACAATTTGTTCTTTTAATTTCTTTGTTGTAATACTCATCAATTTAAAATCAGATTGCATGCGTTTCAAATGCGTCACACTCAAAGCATGTTTCTCAGTCTGTTCCTGGCGTTCTTTTTCTAGAATTCCAACTTTTCTATAGAGTCCTGTCAATGTTTTTTGAGAAAAAACCAGCGAGTCTTTAATATAATTAAGTCCACCTTCTGGCTTAATGTTTTGTATCTGATCCAACCTCAAAATGACTGTGCAAATGATTTGATTCAGTTTTTGTTGCTTTTCACGTTGGAACAAAATCAATTCATCTTTACGCCGTTTTAATTCGGCATCAATAATCCGCATGCGTTTGGCTAATTGTTCTTTTTGTTTTATATTTATTTCAGTTTGAATGGTGCGATCTCGATGCTCTTGTTCAATGTAATGACGTTGATTACGCAATTGAAATGTTAAATCATAAATGGATTGATCGCATCCTTTCGGGCAAACATTTTCATCTAAGCGGACTATACCAAAGTCCTTCGAATCTATACTTGCAGCATCTTCTTCTTCAGATTCTTCAGAACTCGAAGATGAAGATGAAGAATCGGACTCATCATCCGGTCCTGGTACTTTTGGCGGTTTGTACTTTTTCTTAAAGATTTTCTTTAAAAAGTCGAAGAACTTATTCTCGGACACTGCACTTGCAAATGTTTTATTAATTTCTCTTTCCTGTTCCATCAGTTTATCCATTTCTTTCTTCAAAGAATCGATTACTGCTACAACTTCAGCGTTATCATCTTGAATATCTAGCAGTTCGGTATACTTGGAATTTACATTATCGGATAATTGATCTTCTTTTTCTTCGCAATCTTTTAATATTAAGAGTTCTTGATGTAAAACTAACAAGTGCAAATGCATAATTTCAGCTTCTACACGTGTCACCATAATTTCATTTCGAATTCGGTTGTGGATCATATCAAAATGATCTATTGCTGTAATCATTCGACGAATAATACGGTCCTGTTCATATCGTTTAACTCTGTAGCGTATTTCACGTAAATGTTCTTCCCATTTCGTTAGAGTTTCTTTTTCAGCTGGGTCAGGGTTAGTGTCATAAAGCACAGAACGTTCAAGTTGATCAAAAGTGAGCTTTGGGTATAACATAGTTTGAGGTTAGATTATGTTAGTTTAGGTTAAGTATAAAATATTTAAGTTTTACCTTTAATGGTATTTTAACTTCTTCTTCTTTGGGTTTATCAAACATATCGACTTTAATTTCTAGAAATGTCTCAGGATATTCTAAATTAGTGTTAATTTCAAAAATATGAGGAGGTTCGTTATAATCCTCAGGCAATAATTCTTCTTGTGCGGCACTTAGTCTTAAGTTGTAACGTGTCAACTTTTTACGCAAATTATACTTGTCATTTCGCATTTCATAAACTTTTTTGTTACTCCCATGAACTAAGTTGTAAATCTACAAATTGATTGTTAAAATTTTACATTTGAATTATAAAATTTACAATACTTTTTCACGAAGTAATAACAGCTCTTTGTACTTTGTAAAAGTAGTTTCGCGATGCAGTTTTGATACTTTATAATTCGGAGCTGATTTAAGTTTGAAATCACCAATCATTTCTTCTGCTTCCTCAATTATTTTTTCATCTTCATCACCAGCAGTTTCAGTAGGCATTTGAGCATTATATATATCCCACTAGGATAAAATTTATAATACATGAATCAAGATTATTTTAAATTATAAACAAACACGGTCCTGCCTAAAGTAGCGGCGTTTGCGGCAAGTTCAGGCAAGTTTGAATGAAGTTTCAAAACAGTAAACAAATCATAACCTCAAAATTCAATGTAGAGTGACAAAGTAAAAATTTTATTCATTGTCGTTCATGCCGCATAATACATTTCACAAAACATAGCTAAGTGTTCATTATAACATATTTACTATTTGGAACTAGTGTAACACCACCAAGAATCATGTCATCCTCTAATTTCTTTGGTTGGAACCTTTTGTACAACAGTGTAAGCGGTGATATCAAGTCCAATCAGGATGTACTTGTTGTTTTATCACATTATGTACTGATATCAAATGGATTTGAATGTATTGGAATTGGAGATTCGAAAAATATGGATGGTAATGAGCCTAAATCAGAAGCATTACCAGATGGTTGGACTGACCATCAACTTCGGTATGTTTACCAAGGCAGACTTTATCTTTTTCAAGGTACTAGTCTTGAAGATGGTATCATGCTGAATCTTATTAGAGTGGATGAAAGAACAACAGCTATGATACAGTTGAATAGCAGAACTGTCCTTCGCAGAACTGGTTCTATTGATGATATGATTCCAAATAATAGAGATATTGTCAAACAGATTAAAGAACAATTAATTGATAAAGTTGTGGTAAGCTCTAAAAGCAAGGATAGTGAGTGTCAAACAACACCAGAAGAAAGTAGAAGACCTGCATCAGCTATTCCCACTTCACAACAACCACCACCTGATCCTATAGAACCTGCAAGAAGTTTTCCTGGACATTTAGGAGGACCTGGCTTTGGAAGATTTGGTGGACTTGGCAGTAATGATTTAGATCCTTTAGCTGGAATAGGTGGACCACGTTTTGGTCCTGCTGGTGGTTTTGGACCACTAGGACCTATGGGAGGTGGTGGCATGTTGTTCCAGCCACCAACAGGACCAGGAGGCAGATTTGCTCCTGGTGGTATTCAACCTGGATCTGTACCACCGGGTGCAAGATTTGATCCATTCAGACCACCAGATGTTGATGGAATACCACCAAGGAGGCCAAGAGGTCCTGATAATGATGAAATGCCGCCTCCCGGTTTTGATGATATGTATATGTAGCTTTTAACATTAACATTTTTCAATAAAACTTTTTAAACTTAGATTTACTTAGATAAATATGCTGACAAATTTGTTTATGTACCTCTCGTTTCCGGTTATCTTTCCATTCTCTTCGAGCTCGGTACCTCGCTAAAGTACGGTTGATTTTTGCTCCAAGTTTGTTTTCAATTATATTTGGTGACAGACCAAACAGGAAATATTCCAGTTTATTCTCAAGCGCTTGCGGAGTTTTTTTACGTTGAGTTTGCGCACCAACACGAGGTGCTTGCCTTGAAATTATTCATAAAGTGCAATTTATTTCGTAAGAAAATAACTTATGCATATTGTTAAAGTACATAGCATTTGTTTTGCGTAAAATTTAATCAAAACAGTCTTATTAAAAATGAATTGTGTTTTACGTACTTACGGTTTCGTAGTTTTTTACTTTTATCACGTTCTAATGTAAGCATTAATGAGGGATAGTATACAGATTATTATAAATTGTAACAAAAACAAATTTGTATTACCTGCCTCTTAAGTCCGACTCAATTATTTTCTGCTCCACTGTTTCTAGCAATTCATAAAAATCTTTACCCAAACAATGATGTTTTATTGTTCTAATGATCCTTCCAGTTCTAATGCTATTTACAACAATTGGATACATGTCCATTGAATCAATAAAATGATGTTTAAGCTTTTCCAAGCGTATTTTTGATTTCTCCATATTAAATTCAAACTTTCGACGCGCCAAAGCAACTTCATCAGCTAAAGTTTGCTCTAAACCATCTTCTACTCTTCGATCAACGATCAATTCATCAGCTGTTAATTTTTGCGATTTTGGTAACGTCTCATTAGCTTCTAACAGTTCTTCGTATTCTTCTCTAAGCTTTAAAATGAGCTCCAAGTAAGCTATAAATCATTGATAAAGTTAGGCAACTTTCATTGACATTGTACTTTTGAGGTTAGATTTAGTTAACTACATTAATTACCAACCTTGTTTATTTTCATTTGCTACCTTATTCAATCTATTTCCTTCCATATTAACAAGAGTTTCTTCTAAACTAGGTAAATTGTTACAGTTGACATTATCAAACAATTTATACGTTATCAGGTTGGGAATTTCACGCGGTGGTAAAACCACAGGTTTAGTTGGAGTATCTGTATTGTATTTGAAGACAAAAACATTCCCGTCATTACCAGACGTTAGGAAATATTCATTATCATACGAAAACTTAAAGCCTGGAACGTATCCATTATAATTGTCATGCATCGGAAGTGACCAATAATTGCTAAGGTCATGCCAATCATGTGGATTTACTCTGTTTACTCTTATAGATCCATCAATCATTGCAAACAATTGATATTCTTTGTTTTCGCTGTAAATGTAATTAGCAATATCTAAATTTTCCGCGCCTGGGACACTCGTGCACTTAAAAGGGACCGGATCACTTTGTCCCAGTTTATATTCATAGATAAACCCAGCATCATAACCAGCCATTGACAGCCACAAAGTATCATCAGAGGTATGCTGAATCCAATAGATTTTATTAGGTACTTCAGGGACAAACAACGGAGGTAATTCCTCCTCATCTTCGGAATCTTGCAAGAACAGCTCTTCATCAATATCTAAACCTGGGTTATCAGCACGGATCTTTTTAAGACTTTCCATTTTCTTATCGCGTTTAGCTTGTTTTCTGCGAGATTGTTCTTTAAGGTAAATATCTCGAAATATTTGTGATTTATACGTGTGAAACCTTTGGGTAATTGGTACATCAACTAATTCGTAGCTAATTCTGGTATATGGTACAGGTTGAGTTGGTAAATCTACTATATATACTTGACCATGCATGCAACCAACTATTAAAGTGTTTGGTTTATCATTATGCCACGTAAAACAAGACACAGTATCTGCAATTGGTATATAACCTATTGGTATCAACTTAGGGTACCTCAAATAATCGTAGGAAACTTGTGAAACAAAAACTGTACGATCCTCAGCTCCTGTTACAAACAATTTACCCGTATTGCTTAAAGAAATTGTTGTGATTGCATTTTTATGTACTTTAAGAATTTGTATAATACTGATCTTTGCGGTTTCACCATCAATTTTCCATACCCCAACTCGAATGGTCCCGTCGCCAAAAGTAGCTAGGACTACTTCCCCAGAACGATCAAATTCCATAGGCATCCACATGATTTGAGTACCAGGCGCAGGAAACAATGTAATCGTTATTAGTTTTCTTGTTAGATAATTATAAAGATGAACCCAACCTCCAATTCCAATTGTAGTAAAATACGGTCCCCATGGACAAATACCTAAACCTTTAGTAACCCCAGCATGACTTTTTAAAAGTCGTACACTAGGAGCTGCTTCTTCTTCAATATTCAAATCAATCCTCCAGATAGCACCTTTGGCATCCTGAGCAAAGTAATACGTATTTTCAGGATCTTCAAATTGTTTAGCAATTGACATAAACCGGGTACCAGGTGTATAAAAATCATAAGTAGGTTCCATTAAACAAAAACGATCTTCATCCGGTGGGTCAGCTTGATCTATTGTATCATAAAACCACATTTTGACATGGCCATCAAGGCTTACAGTCCACAATTCACCGTGGTGATAGTTGAATTGAACAATAGCATCATCATGACAACGTTTTCTGCCTTTTCTACACACTTCCAATTTGATCAAACCTTCTTCCCAAACTAATATATTCCCCCAATGACAACCTGATACAACTTTTTCATCTGCCATTGGATATATACCAACAATATCCGAGAATTCAGTCTTACCAAACCGACCTAAATTACCTTGTAATTTTAACCCAGTAAAAGTTTTTGCTATTTTCCAGAATTTGATGTGAGCTACACCTGAAGAGGTTAAATGGCCAGGTACATAAGGAGAAAACATAACTCTTAATACATCATTCATATAAGATCTGGTTCTTAAAAGTATTACACCTTTGGACCAGTCCCAAACAGTTATCATGTAATCAGGTTCACCTCCTTGCGATACTAACAGATCACCATTTGGACTGTAGTTTAGATGAGTGTACAACTTTGATGTACCGGTTCCGCCTTTGAGGACACAAATAATATCTAACGAAGGCCACTCGTAGATAATAATTGGTGGATTCTTGCCATTTTCACCCACAGCAAAATGGGGAAACGTCGGATTATTCTAAATCAGTTTAAATTACAATTAAGATAAGACATCTTTTTAAATTGCTTACCGTGATATGACCAATTCCTCCTCCTTTGGCACTTCTTCTGTACCAGATTTCCATGTTGGACACATCAAAAAAGTGGATTAAGTTACCAGAAGCAAAGATTATTGTGCGTTCATCAATTACTACAAGATTATATGGTTTTTTACAATCGTATCCATATGAACAACTAAAAAAACATTAATTTAATAATACCATTTTAATAGTTGTTAGTATAAGTATTTACTCAAATTCTAAAATGTTTTCTTCTATATCACTTCCTCGACTAAACGTAGGTCTGGATATGAAGTCTTCAGTTTTGTACTTGATTGGACCCTGGTATCCATAATAATCGTGAAGTTCTTCATCTTCTTCTTCATCTTTACCAACTGATATAGTATAATAATATTTTCCTAATTGATCAGACTCATCAGTGTTTTCTGTCGAAGACATTTGTGACGTTTACTGCTTTCAACTAGAGTAAATTGTAATCAGTGTGGTTGTTGTGTCAATAAACAGTTTTGTAACGAGTAGCAATTCATAGCAACCAGGAATATTGATTTAATAAAATAATACTTATTACTTGATTATTTGTTTTGAAGTATTTTTTTGGATAAATCTTGAAGTATTTTTAATCTTAAGGATAAATTTATTGTTTTAGCATTAAAACATGTAAGTAACTCACATGAAAATTTGTTACAAAATTTAAAGGAATTACTTACATCATAATATTCGTAAGTTCTTAAAATTAATGAACATTTTAAATAAACTATTAATTAAAACTTAACCTAATCTCTATTATTTACATCAATTTTAGTGGCAGGTAAATCAGCAGGATCTTCTATACTTGTAGATGTATCATAATCTTTCTTACTATTTCCGTTCATTTTCTTCACATGTTTAATTTTCAAAAACACAATAATCACAGCAATAAGTAGTAAAACCATTGCAATGCCAGCCACAATTAAAACAATATTAATAGGTGTCAATAACTTTTTAAAAACTATGCGCTCATCCAGATCGTAGTCCTGCCAATTGGTCCAAGTGCCGTTCCAATTTTTTGGATCTGCCCTGGGATCTCTAGGTACATTAATCGGCGCTCTCACTGTTCGCCGGATGTTCATCAACGCTGCTTCGAGATTGATCAGCATCAGTGGTCGCGCGTTGGCCAAATTCACCCTCTCGCATGGATCCGTACGAATATTAAACAGGCAGGGCGATATCAGGGGCTCGCATTTTTCATCCGGCGCCTGTTCATCATCCCCTGTCACCGGTTTGCACTTGAGCGTCGCGTCATTACGCAATTTTTTGATTGTGGGCGCACTCAGTAACTGCGTTCGGGCGTTGGAACCCTCCGCGATTTGGCGATATGTATTCAACGCATTCAGAGCAATTCCGACCGGCGAGGTTAAAATTTGATTCTCGGTGTAGACGTAGGAGTGATTTCCGGAGGAGCCGTACCACTTGTCAGTCATCATCTTTGAGGTGCGGTAAATGTACTTCCAATCACCTTGGCGGATCGCAGCGTAGTTCCACACATCGTCGATGTTGTAAACGAAATCTGTTCGAGGACTTGCAGCGCCTTCTGAGATCATTGCCCACATGTCCTTACCGTCGATTGCTTCCGACGCTAACTCCTTACTGTTAAGGCCTAATTAAAAAACCCGTTAATTGAATTTTACGTTGTTTATAAAACAAGAAACAAAATAAAACAAAAAGTTGGTTAAGTTTTTTGTTTTTACCTGCTGCTGTATAGAAAGTAGGTACCCAATCACTAATATGCATCATTTCGTGTGATACCCTCTGTGGTTTTTTGATTAAAGGACTCCAAATAGCTGACACACAACGCATTCCACCCTCCCAGGGTGAATTCTTCAGCTATCAACCAAAAAGAAACTAAATAGTTTAGAAACACACAACAAAACTTTAAAATTACCCCTCGAAGCGGATAATTAGATCCATGATTCGCATGTATTCCTTCTGATTTTGCTCCATTGTCAGACATAAACAAAATAATTGAATTTTCCAACATGTGTTTTTCCCTTAGCGCTGTAACGACTTCACCAACACTTTGATCCAACATGGAAACCATCGCTAAAAGTTTTTTGTTTTTATTTCTGTTTTATTTTTGTTTCCTTTCGGTTTATGTTACCTGCGTAAATTCGTCGTTCGGGATCTTGTATGTGTGAAAATTTGGCAATCTCTTCGTCGGGTGCTTGTAAAGGTTCCCTATCGTTACCGCTATGTGGGGCCAAATGAGCAAAGTACATAAACATCGGTTCATTCACGTCATGATCATGTATAAGTTTAACAGCTTCTTGAGTAAAAAGCGTGGTTGAATATTTGCCTTGAGCGTCCCAATCAACTGTCATATTACGGCGCATGTCATAACCAAACTCAGAAGTGTACTAAACATAACCAAACATAAACAAAATTAACAACATAACCTTAATCAAGTAAAAAAAGTTGTATTGTTTTATACCGTAGCGTGAATTGTGTGATCGTAATAGTCTTGCATTCCTTGCCAATATCCAAAGTGAGAATCAAACCCTCTGTAAGTCGGTGTGTAGTCCTTCTTAAAGAACCCTAAGTGCCATTTACCAATGGCGTGTGTTTTGTAACCATTTTGTTTCAACCTTTCAGGTAACAAAGTTTCGTTTAAAGGCAAACCCCATGGTTCCGGTTCTAAGATAACTAAATGTTGCATCCCTAAACAAATCATAACAAAATTAATAAATTCAAGGGTTGAACTTCAAATCTGTTAACGGGAATGTTAATGTTAAATCTATTTCATGCAAATCAAGTATTGAAGAGTCATTAATGGAAAGTGCAAGTTGAAAGCAAACCGATTAGAATTGCATCGCATGCAAATTTTAACCACTGCCGAACTACCCAAGATGCAATCACAACCACAGCCACACATGAGCGTAATGTGTAATGAGAATTCGACGGATCAATAACGCCCTATCTCGTTTTAAGTTCATCTTCTGGTCCACCGCATCTCGAAAATAATTGGAGCGTTAAAAATGTGAACTTTTTTTTTCATTTAATTCATTCCACACACTTGTCATCGCAACCACACGAATTGTGTGTGCTTAACACTCTTGATTTTTTGATTTCCATTTTCATGTGGAGTCTAAATTAAACTTGACTTAAATATCCAGGTTTTTTTGAAGAGGTGGCAAAATGAAATAAATTGTTTGTTGACTTGTGGTACTTTCAACGGTCTAGAAGTCTTCTCAATTCCAGAGTGTTCCCACCAAATGTCATTAAAATACATGCATATATTCGGCGGAGCGTCACACTTACCCAAGTGTATTGGATATTTGCCGGTGAGGAAGGCGGCTCTCGAGGGTGTGCATAGGGCCTGGGTGTAGTGCGTGTTGAGAATGACGCCGTTATAGGCGAGGGCGTCAATGTTTGGCGTTGGGATTTCGTTACTGCCGTGGAAGCCGACGTCGTTGAAGCCCTGACAAATAAAACAAAAACAAAGCTATTAAAATTTAAGTGTATCCGTTTTTTTACTTAAAACTTTAAACAATTATTTTGTTGTTATCATATGCGAAACTAAGCGATAAACATTAAAACCTTGCTATAGTATGTCGAACTCTTTTGTTTTCTTTTGTTTAGTTCAATGTCAGTTTCCAAGAGGTTATGAAACTTATCTGAACCAAACTAATTAAAAACAAAAGAATATTTTAGTAAAGATAACACGCAATAACAATAAAATTAAAAACAATACATATTCTATAAATATATACACAGTAAACTAGTTGTTTTAAAAAGTTTGCAATTGTTTTTTAAGTTTATACAGAGAAAAACAAATTGAAATGGAAAGACCAAACAACTTACGACCAAGACAATCAATCACTGAGTAAATAAAAATAACAATCAATAAAAACAATATTTATGACAACATCAAGTCTATTAATATATTTATTGTTACGTATAAAGATAAAACCATAAACAACTCCCTACTAACCACAATAATTAAACGTAAAATGTTTTTAATAGAAATCCAATCAAGATTTATTAATTTGAATGTGGTCCATTCACTATTTGGTAGAGTGCAATTCATATCCAAACAAAATCAACCTTCACGGTTTAGTTTCGTGATTGCCCAACGAAATCGGAATCGATTTCTTCCAATTTTAGGCATTAAATATAAAATAACAAATTGGTTTTCAAGTTTCGAGTTCTGCACGATTCTAACTAAATATGAATAAACATAGAAATATCAATAACAATAAATATATTTATGATTTTTTTGAACTGATCTATATTTTAGGTTATATACAGTTAATTCTGAATGTAACTTTAATTCCAAATATTTTTTTGTTTTGTTTGACTTTATATTGGTTGTTTTGTAATTGTATCTTTGTATGTTAATGATATTTAGAGATTAACGTCGATTCTGCTCGTGTGCATAATTAAATTAAAGAAAAAAAGTAAAAATACATTTTAGAGGTTTTAGTTTGTGTTTTGTTTCAATGTGTACGCACTTTGAATTGTAAAAGGAAGTTTGGTGGACTTCACAAAGGAAGCCATAAATTTAGTTTTCAGATTGAAACGCAGCAACCAGAAGCGGTGATTTCTCAACAAAACAAAATATAAATACGTAACTAATACATGTTTAGATTTTGTTGATAAAACCAGACTAGACTTAAATGTAATTAAAGGCAATTTAAAATGTAAATTTGAAATTTATAGAAATTTTACTACAACTAAATGCGGTAATAATTTTTTTTATTTTTTATTTTATCAGAAATTAGAAATAACGATGTAAGTTTTGAAAATAAGACTCGTTTTGAGAAAGACCATTTGTCGAATGTAAATTAATAAATGCGTAAAATGATGAGAAAACCCATAAAAACCAATAAATTTTGTGTTGTTTTTACCTTAAAACTTTGTTTGCTAGTTCTACTCATTGTCCTTACACGTATGTGCACTCTTTGAAATGTAACTTAACACGTAATTATGTGAAGATGAACATGTTAATCGTCTTAAATACCCATTCATTTGTCTAATCTACTTGTTTAACGCAAGCGAATTGCCTAATTGCGTATATAAATAATCCTAAGATGGCACCGTGCGAATTGCGCGTATTATCAAATGAACATTAGTTAATTACACAAATAAATCTTACCATATCATCTGCAATGATCACAATGATGTTTGGTCGCGTTTTCTTACCATCAGCATCACCGTGACCGCCATGATTGTTACCACTATTCACATTAACACAAAAACACAACCAAAATAACAAAACTACGAAACATTTGTCCTTAAAATCAAATAAAAACAACATTTTGTACTTCAATTAATTATTTTTTTATGTTTTATGTTTAAATTTATTGATTATGAATTAAATATTTTTTATTCACTATCAATCACTCTAACTGATTGTCATTTTAACTGTGTGAATGTTGAATGTCTAGCAAACACTAAACGGAATCAAGACTTGTCGCGCATTGAAATCGAAATTGAAATTGAAAACGAAATCAAGCAGGACGAATTGTCGCTAAGCACGCCAGTAGCAGGAACGAAAGGAAATTTAAAACTTAACACTTAACTCTGGGTGGTTGGTAGAAGGGGACTTGATCAAATTCTATTTACATATTTACCAGTTCTTGCGTAAGCCAGTAATCCAAATGATTAGTATTAGGTGGTGGACAGTGGACATAAACTTGTGTACATGCGCTTAAACGATCACATGCACACAATGGCGATATGAATTGTCCAATGATGTATGGCAACGAGATTTTGCATAAAAAATCCATCTAGCGAGGTCTAAAAAAGTTGTTTTATGTTTTAATGTGTGCATGCTCATATTACAGGGCGATTATAGAGTTTATAAATTATCATGATCGACATTTTTTACCGTAAATTTGATCGCTTACTTGTATTACTTAAAGAATGCATACTGCATGTACCTGTGATTTGTATGATAATTTGTTTAATGTGAGTGTGAATTTATTAAAATTAAAAACATTAAAAACACACAAACGTTATTAATCAATTAACGTTTATAATATATTTTTTTCAAGGTTAAATTAAAGAATTTTTGATATAGATATTGATTTTTTTTCGTAAATGTTAGACAGGACACTGAACTTAATAAAATTAAAACATTTAAG
>JARJDS010033652.1:0-18809 GCA_030264155.1 Atheta pasadenae | reverse complement strand
TCTAGCATGGTCTCGCAATGTTTTTCCATGTATCATTCTTAGGACATTCATTTCTGCCGTTATCATCATCTGTGTTGTTCTCGATGTGTCTGCTCTAGTCTCGGATGCATACATTATAGGTAGCAACTCTCGGCCGAAACTAACATTCCACTCCTGGAACACTCCTGGGTATGACCACAAACTAAAGCAGGAATTGTTCTAGAATCACTAACTTTTAGGTATTTTATACCCCAAACCCTTAATCTGCAATCTACAACAAACGTTGTATCAAATATTGAAAATAATACTTTCAATAATCATAAGATAAATAATCAAAATATGCCTTGTTACATTCAGCAATCTCAAACCTAAATCAACTGAGTAGTTGCAAATGCAACAGAGTTGCAAATGCAACGGAGTTGCAATTCTAAAAGGAAAATAATATTTCTTACAAATTATTTACATAGCGATAAGAATGATTCAATTATGTTTTTATTATATACCGCTATTGTATATTTATTTATCTTTAAATAAACAAACTATAAAACGTATATAATCACTCGTAGTGTTTGTTACAGAAATAAAGAATGTTTTAACATGACATCTCAGTTTTTATTAAGTACATTTCTCGGAATTGTAAATCCTGTTGATACTTGTCCCAGAACTATAAATAATTTTTATCAATCTAACATTAACAACCTATGTGCGACTTATGATTTCATTGTTGTTGGGGGTGGAACTTCAGGCTGTGTCATTGCCAATCGCTTAACCAAGGATCCATCAGTAAAAGTGTTATTAATAGAAGATGGTGGTTATCCATCAAGAGAATCTGAAGTAAATATTAATAATTCTTTTAAGTCACTACTATTATTTTATTCTAATATTTAATAATTGTCTTAGATACCGTTAGACTTTTTATTTCTTCAATTAACAGAAGAGGATTGGCAATTTAATGCAGTCCAAGATAATTTCTTTAAAGGTACAACAAATTTAATGTGCCATTGGCCCCAAGGCCGAGTTTTAGGTGGTGGGAGCACAATAAATGCATTGATATACGCATCTGGCTATCCTTACGATTATGATAAGTGGGCAACATTAACCCAAGACCCACTATGGTCTTGGTCCAGCATGCAGGCAATGTTTGACAGAGTAGACCAGATTGTTGAAACTACTCAACCCACATCTTACATTAAAAGCAGACAAATGCTAGGTCTGGGAATATCTGAATTAGGATATTCAGTAAATGGTCCTGAAATGTTTGGCTACAAAGACCACAAAACAACTATCTATAACCATACCAGGAATTCCATGGCTAAAGCTTACATAAAACCGGTGATAAGCCGACCTAATCTTTTCGTGTTGGTCAATACCAGAGTAAACAAGATTATTATTGATGATTTTACTGATCCTAACAACAAAATAGCAACTGGTGTTGAAATACAATTCAAACAAAACAAGACTACAAGAATAATCAAAGCTTCCAAAGAAGTAATTATTACAGCCGGGGCTATCAACTCACCAAAATTGTTAATGTTAAGCGGTATAGGCCAATCACAAGATCTTTTAAAGTTAGGACTAAACAAAACATACAGCGATTTACCAGTTGGACAAAATTTAGAAGATCATGTTATAGTTCCTGTGTTTGTTAAAATTTTAAATGAACCAATGCCAGCGTATAAAACATTAAAAGATGTTTACTGCAAATCAGGCTCAATTTTAGATAATAATGAGTTGGCTAACTTTTTAGGATTTATTAACACAAAAAATGATACAACCCATCCGGATATTGAGTTTCTTCATCTTGAGTTTTTAGCAGAAGATCCAACATTTCTTGAAGCTTATATAGACAAATTTGGCATTGCTAAAGAATATGCTGATCAATTACGCGAAGCAAACAAATACCATGGTTTATTATTATGTTACCCTGTTTTGTTGCATCCTTTGTCACGTGGGGCCATGTACCTTAAAGATTTAAACCTTGAAACACCTCCAAATATCATTCCAAACTATTTTGCAGAAGAAGATGATAACCAAGTTGTCGTGAATGCTATTAACGAAATTATTATAAAACTACTTAAGACAATAGCTTTTATCGATAGTGAATTATTTAAATTTGATATTCCTGAATGCGACAATGCGTTTGAGTATTTATCTTATGAATATTGGAAGTGTTATTTTCGATATTTTGCAGGAACACTTTATCATCCTGCGGGGACTTGTAGAATGGGATTTGATAGAAACAACTCGGTAGTGGATTCCAGATTAAGGGTTTGGGGTATTAAAAACTTAAGAGTTTGTGATTCTAGTACAATTCCTGCTTTAATTAGTGGGCATACTAATATACCAACTGCTGCTTTAGCAGAAAATGCAGCTGAAATTATAATCATAGATAATAATATTATATATAAATAAATCCAGTGTTAAATTTCCTTACATGACTTTCTTTTAGTTATTCTTCTTAAATCAGGATGGCGCTACGAGTACTTAAACCAAAGAAATGTTTAACAAAACTTTCTTTTAGTATTTATTTTTATAACTAGAGGGCGATACGTGTACTAAATCCTAATTAAACAAAACAGTTTTGCTGTAATCATGCTGTAATAAACAAATAATTAAACGCCAGTGTCATTTCTTATTATCATTTCTAGTTTTTCTGAAAAATGCCCAAATCAAAACTGAAATCTTGTAAATTATCACGATCATATTCATTGTGTTCGCCATGTTTTTATTATATTTTACGATTAATTTTATTATTCGCCCCACAAACAAGTTTCATTGCGTTTGAAGAAATATTACCTGGATTTGAAATATATGCAGGTAATTTTTGAAATAGTTTGTTAGTTATTTAAAAATTATTTGTTTGTTGATTCATTCTAGCTAAAAAGTTTGACTTTGAAACAAATTTAAATCTTTTACCACAGAAAACAGTCCAAGTTCAATGTCAAAACAATCCTGTAGCGTCCATTGTGGTTGGATATGTTTTTTATGGATGGTCTTATGATGTATTATTGCTGTTGAACAAATTATTTATCAAAGCATTTAATATTTCAATAATAACACCGGAAATATTAATGATAACACCA
The DNA here is from genome assembly GCA_030264155.1 of Atheta pasadenae. Classification (NCBI taxonomy): domain Eukaryota; kingdom Metazoa; phylum Arthropoda; class Insecta; order Coleoptera; family Staphylinidae; genus Atheta; species Atheta pasadenae. The sequence continues at coordinate 15,747 of JARJDS010033652.1, read as the reverse complement.
AGATGTGCAATGTTTTTAATGTCATTTTTAGTAGATTGGTCCTTACACAAATTATGCCAGACTAATATAGAAAATTCTGGAAAAAATGATAAAAATCACAAACATTTGACCACAAAAGAAAAAGATTTATTTCTCGAATCAAAAAAAATTATGTTATCAAGCTCGTATTGTATGTTAATATACGCGACACGAAACATTATTAACATGCAAGAAACAATTCTGTTTGCTTTATTGTTAAATGTTGTTGTTCATGAAAACTCAAACCAAAATTATGCACCAAATTTATTTAGCAGTGAAGGTTTTCCAACAAAAACGTCCTCAACAATGTCGGTGCTATCTGTAAGCACGAAAAGTTCAAAGCGAAAGTTTTACAAACAAAAATCTAGAGAGAAATATTTATTACGAGGGAATAATACAAATGATTTTAATGTATACAAAAGTGTAATACCAATTGGCGTCATCTTGGTTTTGGGTGTTTTTAACCGTTTCTGGTTTATATTTTATGCGATTGTTCCGATTTGCTTTTGGTTCTATCGAAATTTAAAACTGGGAATTGGAAAACTGAACTTATTCAGACAAATCTTGTCTTTTTTGTGTTTTACGAGTTTAATGACCGTATTTATGGTTGCAATTGATACGATTTATTATGGAAATATGTCGATTGGAAAATTTTTTAAAACAAGTGTTTACGCTTGGGATTATTCTTTGGTTTGGACACCTTTGAATCAATTGGAATCATCTGGTTTCGATTGCTTGAACTATTTGGACAACAATATTGGCGGTAATTGGTTTAATAATTGGAAGATTGGTATTTTATGTGTACAAATAATGAATTTATTTAATATCTTGGGAATCATCACTTATTTTGGTTTGGTTAATTTTATAAAAACGTAAGTACATTTTTATCGTTAATTTTAAGTACTAATTAAGTAGTTTAACAAAAAATTAGATCAAAATTAATTTGTTAATTTGGTATTGGTACATTTTTAGTAAATTTGGTTAAGGTGTATTCTAAGTGAGCAATTCTATCAAAAATTGTAGCAAAATAACTAAATTTTAGCATTTTTGCGTTAAATATTAGAATAATTATGATGTTTTAGAGCTGTGATGGTTTTGGATAAAATTATTTTTATTTTTAATTAATTCTTTATTAACACTTGATTCACTCTTAAAAACCGTTTGATTTTTTGAACAAAACTAAGGCAGTAATTAACTTTTTTTGCTGTTAACTTACTTCTTCTAACTTTTGTGTTTGTTCCAGAATATTTACAAAGAAACGAACGCATTGTATAATATCAACCACTGAATATTTAATGAACCTCTCAATTTTAACGCCAATTATTCTTACCTTAACATTTACAACCCCTAATTCTTTTGATTTTCTACCCTTAATAACTCCCATTATGTATTTATCGTCTCATCTGATTGTGGAAACTCAACAAATACAAACTCCTAATTCAAAAATTGAAAGAAACATACAGAAACTTCCAGAACACCCAAAAAACATCAAGACTAAACGTAGAAACTATTTATTCAATTTATGGATATTCATAAACTTATTTCTGGCTTTATTCTATGGTTTTGTCAATCAAGCAGGAATTATTCCCTCAACCGTGTACCTCTATAAGGAACATCAGAATTTATCTGATCCAGTTGATTTCCATATAGTAACAAGTCATGTTCGTGCAATACCACAATTGTTGTTTATGCAACGCGACCATGAACAGGAAGTGTTCCTACATGAATATGGTGATCTTTCTATTAATGCCGTATTCGACCATATTGTTCAACTTAGATATGCAGCGTTTGTTTCGGGGAACCTATATAAGTTATATTTGTTGATCCCGGCTTGGAAAGAAGCTGAACTGATGATGATTCTGGAAAATACTACACGCGTCCGCGTGAAATTTTTAAAGAAATTCTGTCATTTTGATTTGAATACAAATATTATTGCTCAATGGACGTTATGGAATAATACAGATCTGGGAGAGGAAATGAGTATGTTTGATGTGTTAAAATGGAAGCTGTCCGCACTGAAGAACACGTTTGTGCATAGTACTGATAACGTTTTTCATTGGAACTATTTGTATTCTAAACTTTCAAATGTGACAGAACTGATATCCGCATCATTGGTGACATTTAATTTAAATTTGTATTCCATCGAACCGTAATGTATATTTATTGTAAAAATATGATTTTAATATTAAATTTTATAAAGTGATGTTGAGTTTGATTAATAAAAAAACAAAATTTGAACTTTGTCTTAAGACGACGCCCCATAAGTTGCCGGAGCAAGCAATTAATCAACGACAAAACGAGAAAGTAATTAAGCTAAATTGAAAATTGAAATCAAAATGCTTCGTCTCGTTGTTAGATTCTTCGAAATTGTTTACTAAAATTTGTCAACGTCTCAGTATTAAATTCGTATTTTACCATTTCGTGACACAAAAATGGAGTGCTTTATCGAAAATACAATTCGTCAGAACTCAGTGTCGTCAATACGTCTTCGAGATTTCAAGTCTATTTAGTTCTGCTTCGTCGATTTGAAACACACGCCCGGTGAAGCGTGCTCGCGCCCTTGCAGAGTTAGGCGCGAAAAACGCAAGGCACAAAAGAATCGCGCCAGCGTCTTCTGGATCCATAAACAATATCTCAGCTCATGTTGGTATTCCTTCTACTTATCTTCGGCTCGACGCGTGAATCTACTCTATAAAATTCAATCTTGCGACCTGTTTATTCAATTTTGCGCGCTGGGGCCTGCATTTACGAATAAACACGCGTGTGGTATATTTTGTGAAATATACCCGCTGAACACACAATGAAATCCTTTCTTCATTTCTCGTTGGCGCACTTTTACCCGTCGGTTTCAATAATATTTTCACTCAAATCCACACCGTTTTTTTCTGTTCTTTTTTGCTTTTATTTTTGTTTCCAGACGTTTCGTTTCAAGCATTATGCGTGGCGTTTTAAATAAAACAAAATTGTGCGTGTTTGGTTCAAAGTATGCCAAGACTAACAATTGGGGAAAATTTGCTGCCTTTGAAAGAAAAGAAAAATAAAGAATTTATTCTCATTTCATTCGCAACTTAAACTAAACCATCACCAATCTCTTTTGGGGGAGTTTGGAGTGTTATTTATTTATTTCGCCGATTGCCACAATCACAATCAACGTCGCTTTGTATCCTGACGTTTTATCTAAGTGTTTTGGAAGATACAACAAGACAAATAATGTAAAAGATTATTTTTGTTTTGTTTTTTACCTAAAAACGTTATTTATGCAAAGAATCGAAATTGATTAACAAAACGACTTGTCAATTTGTAATATTTTGAACTTGATTAAGTCCTAGGGGCATTATTATTCCTTTGAGATATTAGTACAAAGGAAGTAAACATATTGAAGCTTCTCAAAAATTAATTAAAGATTCTGAAAGTCTTTCTTCAGGCATTCTTGTTGACGTTGCATAAAAAGAGTAAAAACCTTGGAGGATACTTTACGACGCCTTTGGGAAGTCCTTTTTGGGGCTGAACATGAACTTAAAGTGTAGGTGGACGAACAAATTTGAAATTTACGCCTCCACCAAAAAGTTACGTCAAAACATGTTGGATAACGATTTGACAAGGTTATCTTCAATTGATGGGATAAAACGATCAAGTCGAAATATTAAAACAACCCTTGTTAACTTGTTAGAATTATTTTTTGTCTTACCCCAATTAATGACCAAATAAAAATAAAAATTTTATCAACAAAAAATCTTAATTTAATTTATTTTGAATAACTATAGTAATTAAAAATAAATTAACTACTTAAAACTTATGTAATATATTTAATCATTTAAATATGTAATGGATAAGTGAGTAATGAGTCAATGAGCAAACAAAATAAGCAAAACTTTCGTTAATTTCGGCGCATGATGTTTTTTTAGTTTCATGACATTTATACAAATTGATTAACTTAGGAATACACAACTAAAAGTAAATTGAATAATCGTTGTAGAAGCCGCGAGTCCGCATGTCCGCATGAATGTAATTAGTAATTAGGATCAAACACATTTTTCAATTAATTTCAAGTACCTGGAGACTTAAATATTCAAATCTTAAAATAAATTACGGTCATTTAACGCATCTTCGTATGCTGTATCTGATTGTAAATTTTAATTTACGTCAAGTGAAATTAATTAAATCAACGCTACGTTGTGCCAAACGAAAGTTCTTAGGTTCTTAATACTTCGTTTTGTACTTCAATGTCAAAAAATCGTGAAAAAGATCTTAAGTTTCTAATGAATAAAATGAACATTTTTTTAAGCATTGACCACTAAATAAATTGTGTAACACAAGTAACTCTCAAAAAAAGAATGGTATCATCTTTAAAGTATTTTTTTAAATTTATTTTTTTATTTGAGTATAAATACATGAATTTTTTACAAACAAATCATTCTGCTTCATTGGTTTGCACGAGAAACATCTCAAAATGGTAAATAATTTTTCCTAAAATTTGATTAAGGTTAAAAATATTTCTTACTCATCGATAATTTAATTTATATTTATAGATTTCTAAATATTTTTTAATTGCCTGTGGCATTATGTTGGTTAATGCCGGACGATTAGAAAATACTTACCTACCCCCGAGTGGTGCTGGTACTTCTGGTGGGAATGGTAACATTTTGGGAGCACCAACCACTGGAGTCCAAGGTATCCAAAGTGATGTCGAAAATAATCCGGACGCTGGAGCTAAAATTTTAAAATTCGAAAACGAAAATAACGGCGACGGATCTTACAAATTCGAATACGAAACGGACAATCAAATTCAACACTCTGAATCTGGGGAATTAAAGAACGTTGGTGAGGAAAACGAAGCGATGACTGTGCAGGGTTCGTATTCGTATATGGGACCTGATGGAGTGATGTACACTGTCACTTACATAGCCGACGAAAACGGATTCCGTGCCACAGGTGATCACATCCCCACGGCGCCGCCAGTACCGGAAGATATCCAGAAGGCACTCGACAAAATCGCCGAAATGGACGCTGGAAGCACAGATGACAACAATGCAAACGACCAAAATGGGGTGAATGCCAACGGTTCGTATCGCAAGGAACACAATCAAGATACCCAGTCGGTTGTAATTGAAGCCGAACCACAATATCAACAACCGCAGAGTGCTAACCGCGAATATTTACCACCCCAGCAACAACAGGCCGATGTGGATGTACCATCAAATGGATATCGCTATTAACTTTCAATCACAACAAATTAGTGTAGAATTATTTTAATTGTAAGGTTGCCATTGTAATAAAATTTTAATTAAAATCTTCCGGACATTTTTTAATTACTTCTGATGCAATATTATTTTAATATATTTGTCAAATCAATATTTTAGTATTTTTACGGTGTTTTTCCGCGTTATGTTGAAATGTTGCAATGTGCAGTTTTGCGCTGCTTATAACAAGTTCCAAACAAATTGAATTGCAAAAATCTGTGCCCCAGCATGTTGGTTACCAGTTTACTTTGCTACTTTACTTTCCAGGTTCTGCTTTCGTCGTTCAATTTATTTCGAACCACTATCACAAACAGAAAATCTTTGGATTCGCTTTACGAAGCAAACATTCGCCCGAAACCCATGCAGTTGCAAGCAAAACATGAGAGACATGTGCAAGCGCGACTTGTTCAAATGTTTTCATAGTTTATAGAAAATTTATACACAAAAAGCCGCCAATCTTCGAGGTATACACGGAAATTTGTGAGTTTGTAACTTCAAAACTTAGAATAAAAATTATTGTTTTCAATTTACAACTTCAATCATTGATTGAATTTACATTTTTCAATAAACAACAAACAATTAAAATTTTTAATAAATTTGTATGATATTTTGATCGCCAGTTTTTTTAGGTGTTACACATAAATATTTTTTTTACAAAAACTCAATTTGTAGCAAATAAATGTTTTGTTTTCGCTCGTTTCACTTGAATGTGAATAATTAACAAATTAATTATGACGATACGTTGTGCATGCAAATGACGACGAATTCATTTTCACGTGTTTATGAATATAAATTGCGCGCGGGTCAAATGTTCAAATGTACAAATGCAAAACTCACGTGGTGGAGAGGCTCTAAAACGTATAATTTTTGCGAAATTTCGAAAACGTAATTTACGCAGAACGCACGAAACAACGCATAATATTCGTATTTGTATTCATAATTCTATAATTTTCATGCGTACAAGTTTTAATAAGTAATTTCAGGTGAAAGATTACCTGCTGCATCAGCATACAATTATTCTATAAAACTGATATAAAACAATAACAATTATAAAAAAAAAAACAAAATTCAGAAATTTCTTTTTTACAAAAAAAAAAAAATAATAAAAGCCAAAACATCAATATTTTTATTAGCTTGCCAAGCCCGGTTTGTAAATGTGTATACCTTAAGGGTGTCATTGTTAAAAATGTCCTTTAGGCAAATACCAGAAATTCTGTTTGTTTACAATTTCATTTAAATGAAAATAAACAGCAATTCTCGTTAATAATGCAAAAGATTGACGTTGTTCACAAAAACAAGCGTTGGTGCTGCAAATTTATTCTTTGTTGTCATTTTACCCTTGTTGTGTTGAACAAATCTTTAACAAAATCTGAAATTCCAGGTTAACGTATTGTTATTTTAAAGTAGACTTTTAAGATTTTATTGAAGAATACATTTTATATTTATTTATTTTGTTTGTTTTTATTTGGTTTTTCACGAAAAATAAATCATGGAATACATCCTATTGTTAAATATTTTTTTTTATTTTAATTTTGATTATCATTTTTACATTTTATACAATTTTTACACTTGATTATTGTTTAAATTATTAATTTATTAATTTCGAAAAATATTTATAATTTAATACTGATAACCGTTCTGTTGGTTGAACGATGGTTTGTTGCTGGGTGGAATGTATTGCCTGCTGGTAGCCGAAGACGAAGCTTGGTGACCATTGTTAGCGTTACCATTGTAACCATTGTTGTTACCACCATTTTGGTAACCATTGTTTGATTGGTAACCATTTCCGTTGCCGTTACCATTGTTACCGTTTTGGTAACCACCATTGGAATACCCTTGGTTGCCTTGGTAGCCTTGGTTGGAAGCTTCGGCAGCAGCGTTCAATTCCAAAGACTTCTGAATCGCTTCTGGTACTGGTGGTGGAGTTGGGATATGATCACCAGTTGCACGGAAACCATTCTCGTCAGCGATGTAAGTAACCGTGTACATGATGCCATCAGGTCCCATGTAGGAATAAGATCCTTGAACTGATTGAGCTTCCTGTTCGGTACCTTGGTTCTTCAATTCACCAGCTTCTTGGTGTTGGATTTTATTCTCAGTTTCGTATTCGAAGCGGTAGCTCCCATCGCCATTGTTTTCGCTGTCGAACTTCAAGATGGCGGCGCCGGCATCAGGTCTAGATTGTTGGCCATTGTTAGCGTTATTATATCCATTGTTGGCTTGATATCCGTTGTTAGATTGATATCCATTGTTGCCGTTGTTTCCTTGGTTGCTTTGGTAATTGTTGTTGGATGGAGCGCCATAGTTTGTAGATGGGGCTGGAGCTGACGGGGCGCCATATTTATCTGACACACCGTTGTTGTGACCGCCAAAGGTTGGCGCGCTCAGGAAGTTGCCATTGCCGCCTGCGGTTTTCGACGAACTCGGCGGCAAGTAAGTGTTGTCCAGGCGATCGGCTACTGCCACGGCCAGCAGGGCGGAGATGATGAACTGTTTTATAATTAAAAAATTCCAACTGTTATTTCCCTTCAAATATTCTCATAAATTTGTTATTATTTTAATACTTATAAATTTTGTAGCGTTAAAATGAAATTTTAACCTTTGCAACTTACCAGTTTCATTTTAATTTTTTAAATAAACAAATAGTTGTACAACTGTTTGAAGAGATGTGTGAACTATTACAGTCGAAGATGTTATGATTAGATGCCTCCCGCGCCTTGCTTTTATACGATTCCAATCCAATGCATTTTTGGTGATCACATACTATTTTGGTGGGTTTGAACAAGTATCACCTCTTTCATTAAGGAAGATGATACATATTTCTTCATGCGAATATTACAATTCCTTGTAATGTACTTGTAGCAATACGAAGATGGTGAAGAAGAGACGAAGATGATTCAAGGTAAACCAGGTAAAATTACCTCTAACTAGCGTTAATCCGCGGTAATCTTAGCTTGAGTTCGGTGGGGTTGAACGAATCGCATTCAGATCAAACATCAAACAAATCAGAACTCAAAACCAGAGCCAAAGTAAAGAAAAGGTAATGTAGGCTAAAGAAAGAAAGATGCTCATTCGACTGATGATGCTCATGATGTTCATCTTCATGTGAGAGGACAAAACAAATCGAGTTATAACGTAACAGATTATTTTATTTAATCCTCATCAAGACGTCTTTCCATCAACGTCGTCAGTAATAACCAAAATCTTTGTTGTTGTGTTATGTAACTTCATGTGTTATATTTTTAATTTAAAAATTAATTTGTAACAATACATCATTAATTAAGACTTGTTTATTAGCTATGTTCATAATTAGGTTGTTTTGCTGCATTGATTTGTGATTGAGATTAAGATTAGCTTGATGATAATTCGATAACGATTACATTTACGTCTTCATCAATTATGTTCGCGTTTGTAGCTCGAATGCGGACATGACAGTTTGATAGCGCCCAAACAATTAACTCTAACAAGAAAGGCAAGAAATTTAACGAAATCGTTGGTTGAACGTTTTTCGTGTGGATTCGTGCAGGTATCGAAATCGAAATTAACTTTTTTTAACTTTACTTCTTAACTTCTACTTGTAATTCTTGCGAACTAATAAGATGAAATGAAAGAAACAAGTTGAAACGAATCCACACGTTCACACACATGTATTAGTGATTGATTACGATTAGTATTTAATCAATTAGTAATGTAATTTTATTATCATTTAATAAGACTCCAATAATTTAATCGATTTATTTGTTGTTTACACCGTGAATATTTTCTATGTTTTCCTTTGGATTTTGTACTTGTCCCCCAAATGTAGATACTTGAAATGTTTCAACATTTGAAACATGGACAATGTGAAATGTGACAATAATGAAACCGTAATATAATTCTTGACGCAAAGTAATTGAATTGAATGTCTAACAATGTATCTTTATCTCTTGGTACGCGTCATTTATGTCGCTTTTACTTTTCATGTTCTTTTTTGTTTCTGGATTCTGTGCGCTCATTTATTTTTGATCTTTTATTTTAATAATGAGTTAAATGTTTAAATGAGCATCGTTATTTTGTATCTTGTATATTCTTTCATTCAGTCGATTTTAACGATGTCATGACTCTTTGTTTTTAATATTTTCTTTTGAAATTATTTAAATTTGTTTTTACTTTTATTTTATACCAAAAAAGTAAAGTGCATAAAGTGCAAAAGTTAAAAGTGACTTTAACAATGTAAAACAAAGATAATTCTTCCTACATTTTTCGATTACTCAAAAAAAATTGTAAAAAAGTAAAAGTTTAAAGTAGTTTTGAAGACACCTATTTTAAATTAGGCACTTCCGGTTTTTACCATTTGATAGAAAATGTAATAATCTTTAATATACATTTCAATTTAGAGTTAAGCAATGTTAAAGTGTCTTAAACCGGAAAAAAAACTTAATAAAAGTACAAATCTTTGCAGAAAATTTAAGTAAATGTTAAAAGATTTTTTGGGGGTAGTCATTTTTAGTTAGTAACTTTCAGTTTTTACCATTTGATAGAAAATTGAGTTATCTTTCATATAGTATTTAGCAATTTAGTGTCAACCTATGTCAAAATAACTAAAACCAAAATAAACTAAAGTGAAATTTAATGAAAAAAATGTTTTACAGAAAATGTAAGTAAACCTTTAGAGACGTCTTTTGGGGAAGCAATTTTGAGTTTTTAAATTTCCTGGTTTTCTATTTGATTGGAAATTTAATGATTTTTGATATATTATTCAATAATTAAAAATTAACTAATATTAAAATAACTTGAACCAAGAAAAATTAAAATAAATCTTTTTGGCAACAGAAAAGTTAAGTAAAAGTTTAAAGAAGTCTTGAGGACACTTATTTTAAATTAGCCACTTCCGGTTTTTACCATTTGATAGAATATTTAATCATCTTTAATATACTATTCAATAAATTAGAGTTAAGCAATGTTAAAGTGTCTTAAACCGGAAAAAAACTTAATAAAAGTATAAAGTTTTGCAGAAAATTGAAGTAAATGTTAAAAGATTTTTTGGGGATAGTCATTTTGTGTTAGCAACTTTCATTTTTTACCATTTGATAGATAATTTAGTTATCTTTAATATAGTATTTAGCAATTTAGTGTCAACCTATGTCAAAATGACTAAAACCAAAATAAACTAAAGTGAAATTTAATTAAAAAAATGTTTTACAAATAAATGTAGGTAAAAGTTTAGAGACGTCTTTGGGGGAAGCAATGTTGAGTTTCCAATTTTCGGGGTTTTCTATTTGATTGGAAATTTAATAATTTTTAATATTTAATTCAATAATCTAAAATTAACTTATGTTAAAATAACTTAAACCAAGAAAAATTAAAATAAAACTTTTTGGCAACAGAAAATTTAAGTAAAAGTTTAAGGACGTTTGGAGGGGCGCCATTTTGAGTTAGCAACTTATGGTTAATACCATTTAATAGAAAATTTAATAATCTTTAAAATAATATTCAACAATTTAAGGTTAACTATTATTAAAGTAACTTAAACCGAGATATTACTAGAGTAAAACGAGTATGATGTAATCATTTTATATAGTTTACATTAATGAAATCTATGGGATTATTTTATTGATGTATTGTGTATTTATATAAAGGTTTTCTTTAAAATATTGCACAAAAACATAACTATTTTTTTCCTTTGAGTTAGAAAAGTGCAGAAGTTAAAAAGTTTAGACACAATAAATTATTATTCGGAGAGATAAAACTTTCAAGTGAAGAATATATCGCAAAGTTCAGACAATTTAAATCGCATTAGTATCAAAAAGTTTCAAGAATTAATGTTTGCGTAAATAATAATATTTTTGATAAATATAACATTTTGAAGTAAAGATATCCGTTTTTTTTTACTTTAACCTGGTTAAACACATTTTTTTAAAAAGTCTTTGTATACTTATCAATTATTACTAATTGTTTCATCTTTAAACAAAGTAAAACATTATGAATATTTTCTTCTACTTGTTTCAAGTCAAACCAACTAATTTGACAATTTTAAATTAATTTATTTCTTTACAAGAGATTACTAATAATACAACTCGAAGAAACTTTCAGCAACTTGGTTTGAATATGAAAAATTAATTTCTTTGATCTATACTTCTTCATCTTCTTATTCTTCAAGAAAGAGTTTGTGTCTGGAAAGTTTTCTCAATTGCAATGAAATAGAGTGGCGTGGCAATTTAGTTCAGTTAATTTTTTTTTGACAGAATAATATATTTATCTGCATTTTGAATTGTTTGGCAATAAAACGTACTGATTTTAATATTTCATTTCGTAGTTTAAATTTTAATTTATTATAATCTGATGTAAATCGATGAACTCATCGACTTTTTGTGAAAAGATGAGACACAAATATATTAAGACGTGATGAAGACATTAACAAACATTAAAAACATTGAAAAATATGAAGACATGAAGTAATAAAGAAGACCTTGTCATGTTACATCTCATCGCTCGCATTTTTTATTTTTAATTAGAACATTAAACATCATCGAATGATCCAATATATCATGTGAGTCTCGTAAAAAATCAAGGATGTTCCACTTATTATTAAAAAATAAATTATTTATGGCTGTCGTTAATATTTTGTGCCGGATTTGATTATAAATTTAAAAGTTCATGTTTTATTCTTGACGATATTATAATTATTGACAAATACTTGATATTCTTTTCGTACTACGTATTTAATGCTTGATGCAATACAATAGAAAATAATCGGGTTTAATCGGATAAAATTATATTTATCGCTTTAATGTCAAATGTCAGAAGTGACTTCATTAATTTGAATTGAGTTTATTGTAATATACAGAGAGCTTGAGCTGAAGAGAAGAGAATAAGTTAATAATAAATGTGACAGATATAACATTTAAATTATTTAAATTTAATAATGAGAAAGATATAATTATTTTATCATAACTTAATTTAATTTTTAATAATTTTTTTAAAGTAACATTTAAAAATTTTTTGAACAGTTATGTTTAAGGGCAGATATTTTTAATTAGCGTTAATTAAGTTTTTCCATTTAGTAATAAAATTAATAATCTTATATTTAATATTTTAAAATTTAAGTTAAGTAATGTCAAAGGAACCTAAACAATGAAAAATTTAAAAACAATCATATTGTGTACAAAAAAATTAAAGTATGACTTTTAAATTTTTTTTAAGGCAGCCATTTTGAGTTAGATACTTCCGTTTTATATAATTTAATAGAAAATTTATTACTCTATAGTTCTATATTTTACATTATAAGATTAAGGAATTTTAAAGTAACTTCAACCATCAAAAACCAAAGAAAAACATTATAAAACCATAATTTTTTTTTTCAAAATTTAAGTACAAATTTGATGATATCTTGAGGGTAACCAGTTTGAGTTATCAACTTCTGGTTTTTAGTAGTAGATAGTGAATTTAATAATCTATAATTTTATATATAAATGTTTTAGGTTATGCATTGTTAAATTAATTTAAAAAATTGAAAAGTAAAGTAAAACAAAACTGAGTTTCTACGTGGTTACTACTTTTTAAATAAAATTTAAGTAATAATATTTTGTGGACAACCATTTTTTGTTATGAAAATATGTATTTACAATTTGATAGAAAATTCAATAATCTATAATTTTCTTGTTAACATTTCAAAGTTAAACAAGGATAATAAAGTAAAAACCTTACTAAACCTTTTTAAAAACCGGACATTTTAACTAAAATTTAAGTAAAAGTTTAATGATGTTTTGTGGGCGGCCATTTTAAGATGTTGATTTCTAGTTTACATTATTTTATAGTAAATTTTATAATCTTTAATTGTATATTTAACAAGTTAAGGTTAAGTAACGTTAAAGTGACGGAAATCAAAGAAAAGTAAAGCAAAACATAATAAACTTTTTAATTTTTAGGATCATATTTCTTAAAACTTTTATGAATTTTTGTGTAGACCTATTTTGAGATAAAAACTTCTGGTTTTTATCATTTGATAGAAAATTTAATTGTCTTTAATTTAGTATTTAACAACTTTAAATTAAGCACTGTTAAAGTGACATAATTCATACAAAACTAAAGTAAAACCAATTTTTAAGTCAAATTTTGGTAATGTTTTGTTAAGAATATTATTGTTAATTATGTAATTACTAATTTAAAGTTTAACCCATGCTGAAGTAAGATAAACAATAAAAACTAAATTATTAAAATAATCCAGAAACGTGCATTATGAATTACGTGATCAACTTTTCTCTAACCTATATGCGCACTCGTGCAGTAGGGCATAAATATATGAAGTCTAGTTCTTCGCATTCTTCTTCATCGTATTCGGTGCGTCTAGTTTATGTCTTCTCATCTACTCATCTTTTGATCTATGGTTCAATGTGTGAGTGGATGTCTAGCGGCGTCTAGCCAAACACGTCTTTTCACTGCTCGCCTCTACAAAACTCGTGTACGCTCATTAATCGAAACCAAACTATAATTACTTTTACTATTTACGAACATTACACAGTACACTATGACTTAAGTTCGTGTTAATACTTAATAGACACATAAATTAATTCCTAAACGTATTACCAAACATTAAACGGTAAAACAAAATTAATTTAAAAATAATTTATATTTGGTTTGGTTATTAATTAATGTTAAATTTTGTCTAGGAAAATAAAACATTAAATTTGCTATTACAGATGTAATAGGTGACTTACTGTTTATTTTTGGTTTCGAGTCGATGATGAGTTGTTATTTCAGTTTAATGTTAGTTATAGTTAGTGATTACGTAATTAATAGAACTTTAACTTGCACATAGTGTTAAATTAAATTAAATTTAAATTTAAGTCGATTGAATTAAGCTCAGAATTAGTTAAGAAAAATTTTAAAAATATATATTTTTTTTTGTTTTTAGATTATTTGGCTAACAAATTAAGTAAACAAATTTTTTTGCCATGGTTTGTTAAAAACAAATTTTATTTTAGTTTCCCACAGGTTTAGTTCTGGTGTGAAGATTATAATTTTTATCCCTTATACAATTCCGAGTTCAAAAATATTCAATTAATTATTCATTTATGTATGATTCTCAGTCTTCGCCGTCCTCCTCAACGTACAGAACGAACAAAACGGAGATTCAATTATAAAACTATGAAAAAGTTTGCGCGTTGTAAAAAGTTTCCGCATTAGCCTTACAAGTTACGAGTATAATCTTCTTGCTTTCGCACTTAGTCCCGGCAACAGCTTCTTTTCTTCTTTGAGTTTGAGTAGAATTTTATAGACGGCGGTGTGTGGACAAAGTGGACGAAAATTTCCTGCAAAAAATTAAATAAAAAAACTAAAAATAAAACAACTTATAAAGAGCAGAGAAGGATCACGCACGTCTTATGAAAGCTTAAAGGTTGAAAATTGTGAAGCATAAAGTCAGTTTTCGAAGACTAGGTGTGGGAGAAAGCTTGAACGAAAAGACGGAAGGTGGTTTTGGTATGGAAACATGGAAACACCTCGACGCATAAATTTACATATTCGTACTGCAATTTATAACCCAACGAAGGTGGTTCTTCATTGCTTCACACTACAAACGTAAAGCACGAGGTGGTTATAATTTCCCCGTGGATTAAATTAGAAATTATATACCATTTTTCCATTCTACGTTAAGTAAACGCGAAGGTAACGTTAAGTTAAACACATGGATGTTATATTTGACGCAATTTATGAGTGTTGTGAACATAAACAACTCACAATTTATTATTCACAATTCGCGACTCATTTTAAGGTGTAGAAATCTACATAATTGTAAAAGATCTCAACAGTATAACATTTACAAATATTAAATTTTTATTGTTTTCTTAAAAAATACAGAGATAGATTAATAAACATTTTTTGAGGTAATTTATTAACAAGTAAAGTCAATTTTTATAAAATCTCAAACTCTTCCAGAAACTTTAATTTTATTTATAATTTTCAAAATATAATTTTTTTATTATTTTATTTTCTTAATGTACATCTATTGAACAATACACACAAAAAATTTAATATCGTTCCTGTGAATATTTTCGACGTTACAAGCAAATTTGACCCAAGCTGATATATAACATGTAATGTGAATTCCAAACTTCAAACGCGTTTTTCTCAGAATGGTGGTTTCAAAGTCGGTGACCAACGCTACGCGAAAACGGCTAAACCTATTAGTCTCAAATTTTAACACGAGCTTCTTAAATATATTTTTTAGTAATTAATCGAAGATTTTTTGTCTGTGATGAATAGTTTTTTTTTTATAAACAATTTTACGTCGAAATTTTGGTGAAAAATCGATTTTTCTTTGAGAAACCGCCATTTTGTCAATTTTTTTTATTTTGCTTATTCCTTTGATTAATTACTAGATTAAACATTACTTTAACGAAATCTGTTTTGGTTTTGAATATCAGATGAACCATTTCAGAGATATAGTGGTCACCGCAAAACGTGTTTTTTGAGTAGAGCTCCAGGAGATCAGCTGTAGCTCTATTCCAAA
>JARJDS010033646.1:0-54626 GCA_030264155.1 Atheta pasadenae | reverse complement strand
TCGGTCCAGTCGTTTAGAAGGAGTTTAAGAACAAACACACGGACTGAAGATTTTTATATATAAAGATATAAAATAAATTGTTTGCATAACTCACAGTAACACTAGTCAGCATGTGTTCCTGTCAAGGATAAAATACCTAACTTAAAAGTTAGGTCCTTATTCTATATTCTAGAAAATCTACTTTTTATTTTTTATAAAAAAAAAGAATTTCTGATAAAACGTTGAACGATTTTTTTAGGTTTGTAGTAAAATAAATGATAATTTTGATGGTTTCTGTTAATTATTATGAAAATTCAAAACCACAAAGGTTGTAGTGTATATCTTATCGAAGAAGACTGATCAATTAATCCTTAATTCTAGA
Source organism: Atheta pasadenae (assembly GCA_030264155.1). Classification (NCBI taxonomy): domain Eukaryota; kingdom Metazoa; phylum Arthropoda; class Insecta; order Coleoptera; family Staphylinidae; genus Atheta; species Atheta pasadenae. Next base: position 54,265 of record JARJDS010033646.1, on the reverse strand, counting down.
AACGTTGATAGCATCAGATAGCAAAGAGACAAGATTCCAGTTAGCAAGTAGCTAGCAAGCAAACAGTGCGCGAGATCGGTTAACATTGTAAATCTCCGGAGTATCAATTGATATCAGAGACATGCATAACCGACCCAGCATAACACCAGTCTCGTGGCGGTGCTAAATCAATGCATTGTGCGGTGGTTAGAGAGCGGTTAACCCTTTGGCGGCAATCGTCATCTAACATTCGAGTGGCATCCGACATTCCAACTCGAAGCGCACGAAATTACGACCCAAGCACATTCGTAATCATTATTGCCGAAGGTAGTTTTGCACCCCTGTAAGTCGCAACCGTCGACTGGAGGAACCCGCAGGGGATGAAATGTTATCAAACATTCCAAGAGTTTTGGCATTGGCATCCTTTTGTTTGAACGCATACCTAGAAAGTGATATTAATTCAACGCGAGGAAATATCGATGTGATTTATTGCCATTTACATTTTATAGAATTACCAGATAAAAAAAATAACATCATTATCATGAAATATTGATGATTTTTTTTTTAAATATCGAATAAGGCAAATTATATTTAAATCATTCTTTCAGGATTTTGTGAAGCGTTTGATGACACGCTTCGTAAATTGTTAAACGAGTAAAAACGTGAAACTCAGGGCGGAGCATTTTAGGGGATAAAATCAGAAAAATGTGGGTCCTAAATTGAATGCATCATTAACGTAATTTTATTTGTCTTCCTGCGATCGACTCGCAACTCTCCATTAAAATGAGTCCCGTTCCCGTTCGAGCGCATCTTGGGCGGCGTTGTAGATTCAGCGAAGCTGAGGGTTGAGGGTGCATTGATGATGTGCTGCTGATGGCTTCGAATTTTACGTCCCGAGCATCAAGACAAAGAATGAGGTTCGAAAACGTAACAATAAAAATCCGTTTGTGTTGCGAATTGCACGAATTGCGAATGGCGAAAAACCAAAAAAACACGAAGAGCAAATTACAGTCCGTAACTAACTACCCCGTGCTTCGGTTCTCTTTGCTCTTGATGCAAAAAAAAATGTTTCAGTTGTCGTAAAATCTTCAGCATCGCTAATTTTCTAATATCGATTTATTCGCCTTCGCCATCCCTTAAATCAAAATAATCGACTTCTAAATTATCAACGCCCCGAGTGTAAATAATGCAAAATCGTTAAAATTAATTCTGTTTTTTTTTCTTGGTGAAGTAAAATTCGAATATACGCACGTTGGAAGTCATTCATCTTTGGGGTGTAGAATGCCCATAAAAACAGGATGTGAATGTTTTCCATGCGCTAATAATTCGCACAAGGGGTGAATTCGTTGGACTTTCTGGACATCCTTTGGTATCCGGTGTGAACTCGCACCACACGAAGCAGAAAAAATTACGACGTCATAAATGCGCCAGTGACTCTCGCACCCCCCACGACAAGGCTTGACCCAACTCACCCCCCAGGTCGTGATCCCTAACGGTATCCTTTACAACCGGTAATAATATCGCATATAATGCGCACCTAAATCATCGCTTTATCGAATTTATACGTAATAACACTCGTGCTTTCTGCTTTCGGCACTTTCACAAAGAGGTATTGGTAAATATACAGTGTGTCAAAACAAAAACCAAACAAACAAAAAAAGAGATGTTAATAGAACAACATTTTTAGATAATATAAGACAAAAAGACATGATTGTGGATGTTTATAATTTAAAATCCAAATATTTGCTTTGTTTCGTTGGTGTTTTAATTAAGTCGTTGTTTTCTGACCGTGATTTTACTGGAAAATGTAGTTTTGTGTTTGTTAAGCAGCCTCTGGTATTACGTTTACCCCTCTATTAGCAGGGCAAACAACGAAACTCGTGTGTCGCCCCGTCCCACGCACATGCTCTGCCGTTTGCGTAAATTTCTACTTTGGGTTGGAGTCAATTTCGTAAGTTATTTCAATGTTTGCACGCGACTAATTTCTGTCTGGCGTTTCATGGCCTGCCAACCGACCTAGTAATGAAGTACTCTAGCAATTATGACTTCATACGTGCAACGTATGAATCAAATATGAGAGAAATCAGTGCTATAATTGGTATATGCCGCCGAAATTGCTGCTCTAAAATTAATTAAACTTGAGCACAACTAAAATTTTAATAAAATAATTGATCAATTTAAAGATTATCGAAAATATCAAAATAATCTTTCAATTGTTATTAATTTAACTTTGATTTTTACTTTAAATCATTTTAATTTTTAATGGTAGTTTCACCCTTGCAATCATTTGAATGTTTATGTTCATGTTTTTCTTTTTGGCTTTAAAATTTTTACAAACAAACAAAAAGAAAATTTTGATAGCTCTGTTCATAAAATAGGTGAAGACTTTCTTGTATGACACGAAGAATTTTTGTGGTAACAGACGAGAAGATTGGATTTATTTACATCACAAACACAGAACAACAAATCACGGTTACGGTTACGAAAAATAACAATAAAACAAAAAGAGAGCGTAGCCATCTAGATTATACAATATCCAAACCTGTCAATAAATAAACAAAAGAAAATATAACTCTGTTCTCGGGAAACTTATTGAATATTTACACGTTTATACGTAAGCATTTAGTGTATTTTGTGTTGCATACGTTAGAATGGTGTAGTATCTGTTTTTATTTTATTTTTTAATTTTTCTTATTTTGCACACACTTTTCTAAACCAAATTGTGTTAATAACCATTCTTGAACCCCATTGAATACACACAAACATTTTTATCAAAATCGGGTCAGTCGTTTAGAAGGAGTTTAAGAAAAAACACACGAACAAAAGATTTTTAGTTATAAAAATAAGAAGAAACATTTTAGTCTGCACAAATTTAGTTTGAAGTGGACAGTACTTATATTTTGAATATTTTGACTTAAAAAAACATATTGTTAAACAAACTTCTGTTTATATATATATATATATATATATCACTTAATGACATGTGTAATTTGATACTTCTAAACAATTGTCGATTTATTGATATGTCAAACAACAAATTATAAATACAATTTTTGAAAACAATAGAAGCAAACATTAACCATAACAAATCTAAAATACTAATAATAATATTTTATTGATTCAATTATTAAATTTAGATAATTAAATTATGCGACATAGGCACTCAAATAAATATTAAATTAATTATTGATTTATTTACCTTAATAGAAATACGTAAATATCATTAAAATTTAATATTTAATTAAATAACATTACCAATTGCATGTTAAGATAAACATGGAACTAATTTGTGACATTAATACAAACAACGGAAGCTACGTATTTGATTTAGATATAGAAATATAATTTTGGTAGGGGTATATATCTAATCTCATTTAAATTAGCTTATTAGTCTAATAAAGTTTTGAAAATATAGATTGCTTATATTCTCATAATATCCCTTGGGGTAGCTGCTCACTTTAGTGAAGCACGTTGAGTATAGGATTGGAATGTGCAAACCCGAGAGTCAGATTTCTTCGTGTCCAGAATGTTTAAAGGTAAAGAGTTCTCGTATTTTCTGGCACATTCATGTACATAGCTATATGCAATCCAGGACAAGTAAGTGCTAGTTACTTCACCTAGGTAAAATGAACTTAAAGGGATTTGTTTTTTTATATCTACTAAATAAATTTTGTCTATATCAGTAAAAATAACGGAAGTATGCATGTTTGTGGGTTCATTTGTGGATATGTTCAGTATAAGCTCCAAAACGGCTGACCCGATTGTCATGAAATTTTTAGAAAGTTAAAAGAATAACCCTAGAGTGGTCTTAGGCTATATGTTGTGAAAATTAAGTGAATAGAAAAATTATATTAGTTGTTTTTAGAAATTCCATGTTGAGCAGTACTCCTTGTTTGAAAATTATATTTAATTATATAATAGTAGGCCATGACTACATGCATTTTTGACAAGTGAAATGACAAAGTCAACAAACTGAATAAGCAAATACCGTGGTATCAACCGGGTGAAACAAACAAATACAAGCCAACAATTATCTAAACATATCCAACTGAATTTTTAAATTTTCTGGACCCCAATAAATTGACCTTGAATGTCTTATTATTAAAGCTGTCAATTTATTTTTTTAACACTAGCGTACCATTAATTTTGTTTCAAGGACAATTTACTTACTAAAGTATGTCAATGTTATGATTTGTTTGTCGAACTTGTTAATATTGCTCTAATTGGGACTTAAGTCTTAACATTAATTTTGCCCTATTCCCATTTCCCTGAACATGTTCCTAAATTAGGTTAGCTAGCTTTCAAACATTTAAGTATTTCTAATGTGTATACGTATTTACAATATTAACCTAACTTTGTGAATCCCTTATGAATCCCTATACATAATAATAATAATACATAAAAAATATGAAATTAAATAAAGAATTGAAATTTCTAGGTTAAGTTAGGTTAAGTTAGGTAGATGTTTATAAACATTTGAATTAAAATTTTGATTTTTTTTATATAAGGTACTAATAATATCGAATCGAAAATTTATATTAATTATAATAATTTAATAAAAAAGGGGAAAAATAATAATAAAGGTAATATAAAAAATTATATTAAAAAAGTACGTGATATATCATTATTTTTTTTATTTTTTGTTATTCGAATCTCGTATCCTTTTATCATCGTTTTTATATGTGATATAAGAGCCTTACGCATCGTTATTTTTATTTCAATAAACAACATATTTCTGTACTAACAAATACATGGCTTATTATTTACCAGCCTGCTCACTATTCAAATCAGATAAGCCAATGTGTTCTACTCCTCGTAAAATATCCCAAAAGCGTGTGACAAAAAGAGCGACATAAATGCGTTTGGAGGCGATAACGATAAAAATAAAAGAATTATGAAGACGCTTATTGCCTTATTGCGATTATTGTCAGAATACATATAACATTATCCACCATTCCGAGCTTCCTCCGTGCGTTCTTTGTCTTTTTTCAGTGGGTCGTCGCGTTTTGGGTTTCCGACAACGTGACGCGCACTTGGCATCCAAAGGTATCCGGAACAAACGACGACTATGAAGAAGACCAAAGACTTTTATTTTTTTATGTCGCTCCATTCCGAATCGTTATTTCCCATTCTTTATTCCGTCGATTCGCTAAACTGTGCTTCAAGACGATTCAAGTTTCAATCTGTTATACTGATTGCGCGACAATCCAGCGACATTGACTATCTCGAGTAAACGAAAAACACGCGAACAATTTTGAATGTAAATTGTTACTTGAGTTGGGTTTAAAATGGATGAAATCTATGCGTTCGGATTTTCTGATATGCGCTTACCTTATACTGTCCCAGCTCGGAAACAATGCAACTGAGCACGGCTTCTCGACCGACCGCCACCGTCACGTTCTCAATGGGACCGGCAAAATTGGGATTTGCTTCCACTGGAGTGAGAACTGGCTCTGAAAATATAAAGGAAAAATGAGCACACACGATGGAAACAAAAACAAGTAACAAGAGCATGAATGTTTTTCGTCGGACGGGGAGAAAAAACGAGCGCGCAATTAAGTTTTTCATATACCTGGCTTGTGTGGTACGAATCCAGAAGGACTACAAGTCCACCAGGGAGTTGGTAAATCTCCAGCTCTGCTTCACTGAAGCTTCAACGAGCAAACTTGTGAAAATGCAACGTTATAATTTGGATGATGCAAGCAAAAACGTACATACCACATCGAAATAAATTTTTCAAAAAACAAGTCATTCAAAATTAGCTTTAGAAATTATAAATAGCAATTTCCTTAATTCCTAGTACTGATTATATAGCCTAACACTCTGTATATCTTCGAGGGTGGCATGAAATTGTGTAATTTAATAACGAGCCCGTGACACGAACGTAATTACGCCACAGCTTCTCCGAACAGCATGACTTGCACGAATCGCTCTCGTGCGACTCGACTCCTGTTCGTCCTGCTCCTAGTTCTAGATTTTAGAGAAGCACAAGAGAGTGATTCGCCGAGAATGGCCATCCGTCGTGGCGCTACGCCGACATGTGGAGCGGCTCCAACCACAGCACACTACCATCGTTCCCATCGCCTCAGCCGCCACCGCCAGGACTCGTTCGAACTTTCCGGTAGCTTTGTAACAGCCGAGCAATTTCGTAAAACTTGCCGAAAACCCCGAACTTCAAGTCTGAATGCACCACTAAAAAAACACCAACCGGAATGAATCATTAGTTGCACATGCATTCGGATTGCAAGATTTCAAATAGCACACATGTTTCGCAATAATTTTAGGTAATGACCGCTTCTGGCACTTGAGGTAGGGGCTCGTTTGGGTCGGGTTTGGTGATGATTAAATGAGCGACGGTTTCATGCGTCGTTATTCCATTCGTCATGCCGTAATTTCGTTCGGTAATTGTAATACACTTTCCAACACTCCTGCAAGCGGGTGTTTGAAGGGGGGTAGGCCGCAGTTTACCGCAATTGTCGCACCAATTTGCAGCAGCGGCGAACAACGTGGAAATTCGGTTTCATCCTGGAAAGTCACGCGCGAACATGAGCTGTGCTCCCACATGCCTGCAAGCGAATATTTGTGTGAACATCCGCACATTGACCAGCTGCACGCGGAAAAAGAAAACTCACTCAGCAACGGAGTTAATTAATTACACTTGTCGAAAGTGTCAATTAAATTAAATAACCCATGATAAAAACATTCAGTTTTTAACATTTTTTCCTGCAGATTTCTAAATATTTCAACGTCAAAAATTATTACTGTTAGAATATGTAAAAGTACTTTTTGTTTTTTTGTTGTTGTCAAGTTGCTGAGCAGCATTAAAATAAATAAATAAAATAGTTGTACACAAGAGTCCACATTTAATGTACGCCTCAACATTCTACCATCATAATAAAGTGTGGTTTCTTTATGTAATGTACAATCCGAAAGATTTTTTTTAGTTTGTGTGTAATTTAAAATGTGTATAACTTTCAAAGCGTATAAAAATGCTCCACCGCCTAGTTATTTATTTACTTTAGTGTCTCGCAGCTTCAAAGCACACTAAACTACCATCTAAAAATTTAAAAAGTAAAAACATTAACCTCACCATCAACAAAACAACAAAACTCTTTTATGTTAAATTCAACCCCTATTCTTAATTTTAAACAGCAATGTGTGTTTTGTTTTTTATCTAAACTAAAGCAAGTAATTAAAGTAAATAGTGACGCAATTATTCCCAACCAATCGTTGTCTCAATACGAAAGTTTCTTTCGAGATTTTTCCCCGGCGCGGATTTTTCCCGGTTTGGTTAGAAACAACGGCACAAGTTGGCGTTATTTTAAATTAGACTTCAGGACGCGTTAATTCTGTTTCGTGTTTAGTGCCACTAAATGTTCCTGTACGGTTGCCATTTGGCCTGGATTCGGCGTCATGCCATTTTCATCCTTATCTACTCTACCTACTTGGCTATTATCCTTTTCTGCCCGAATTTGGTATACGTAATACTAGCAATACTGGCATCCAGTTCGTGCAGGATAGTTTGTTCCAAATGGCGCAAACGGCATAAGAGCACAAATGTGATTAGTTTTAATTCGAAAACTCTTGGAATTTTAAGGAAAGCGCTGAAATTTTGCGCATTTTTTAAATGGCGTTGGTAATAATAACGTTTAGAGTCGCTAGAGTCGCTCTATGGGCTGCAGGGGATGCTGTTTACGCAGACAGAGAGTGTTGTTAGTGTCTTCCTTGTAGGAAAGCAACCATGCGAATCTGAGAGAATGCAAACGAGCAGGCCAAACTGTATAAAGTGCTATATAATGGTGCAAAATGCAGTTATCTTCCGGTTTGAATAGTCAGCTTCTTGGTATTACGACTCACCCATAATACAGTGTTTAATTATCAATTCTTTGTAAATGTGAATAAAGTTTAGTATTCAATTTTGATGGAACAATAAATGGTAGGGTAGGCAATGTGAAAGCCACATGTTAAAGTTTTACTCAATTATTTAAAATAATCAGATCCATATGGATTATATAAAGTCATAAACTGTTGTTTATGATTTACGTTTATAAATAATGTATATTATTTAATGTATTTTGATTCAGATGTTTATTTTGAATTGTTTCCTAGCAAATCCTCTTATTTTGTTTAAACTACGCTTTTATTCTTCTGTCAGAAAAATTCCAATTTAATAAAAATATAAATATAATACCTTATTTTGTATTTTATGTCGCCAATGTGGAATTACTAATATATATCCAATATCACAGTTTTGACTGCTAACTACTTGAATTTTTGTTGTGAACTAAACTTTGTAGTGTTTTGTTTTGGGAGTTTAATGTGTTTGTTTACTCTGCGATATGCATTTGTTTTAGTTTTGATGTCAAGTGTGCCATGTAACTTTGTATCCCAGTAGGCGTTGATATCAATCTTTTGTTTTCTTTAAAGATCGAGAACTAAATAAAGTTTAGTTGCAACCGAGAATGTTGTCAAGTAAAGTCAATATTAAGGTAGGTAGTTTAACGAATTTACCGCACCAAAAAAACTTGTAGTTAAGTAAAGTTAACTAACATCTTAATTTAAACTTTGTTTTAGAATAGAGAAGTAAATCATTCAAATAAAGTGCAAACGTTTGGCCTCATTTGTATGTAAAGAAAAAACAAGAAATACAAACTTGTATATGTACAAACTAAGTAAGAAATGCAAACTTGCTCATCTCATCTCATCGCATCCAGCTTTATCCTGATGGGTCATTAAGTGGAACGTCACTTCGAAGAACTTAAAGGCCATTAAAAGCAAACGTTGTCCCGACATTATGCCCTAACTCACAACAACAACAGCCGATTCAACGGTCGTCCGCAAGCCGAAACGACCCATCCTTCAGTACTATCACAGGGGTGAAGATCCTGCAAGTTTGCCTTACGCCACAACCAACTTTTCTTTGTAGACGTGAGCGCAAGCCACAAACCAAGCCACAAACCGCAGATCTGCAGATGAGAAAAAAATAAATTATTGCACGAGTGCAGCTTGCGCGCCCTGTTCAGACCCATCGCAATTCGTGTACGCGCACACGCGAGGAACAGATAAAATTTATTAAGACGCTGCTGCAGGCGGCACCACAAAGAAGTTTGTATAAGAAGCAATAAGCTACAAAGTTACTGCCGGTCGACGGAAGTTGAATGTCGAAGCGTTCACGCCATGAGGGGGTGGTTGCCTGACCCTTGACATCCTCAGCCAGGAAGCGAAACAGTTGTTTTGTATTGCCTTTGTTTCGAGACGGATGTAAAATATGCTAAGAGAGTTCGCACTTTTCGGCACTTTTTGCCGCCCTTACTCCTGGCATCTGGTATTAATTATGGGTAATTACTGGCACACTGGCATGTTCTCCGCCCTCCCTTTTTCGACGACAAGCGGCTTGTGGTTGTGGTGTCGCGCCTCAGGGAAAGTTTGACTTCACATTGAACAAATTAAAAACATTAATTCATGCGGAAGTGATGCGAGAGGAAAACTGATCAAGAGGTAAATATATATAAATATATTAATTAATTAAATCATTAATTAAATTTCTATTTTCGAAAATATAGTTTGTAATAGTTTGTAACTTTAATAAACTTTGAGAATTTAATGAAAACCATTAGATATAAAGTGTAAAATAGTACATTAAGTAAAATTAGCTAAAACAGCATACTAAAAGCTAAACCGAAACCGATACACAATTCGCAACCCTAAGAAACATGAGGCGCGTAATGTTTTAATGCGTAGCCGATTACCGCAGATTAGCAAACGATTAAAAGTTAGCAAAAGTTAATATTTAATGTACGCTAGCGAGTTAGATATCGTCATGAATTTACATCATTTACCCAAATCAATTTAATTTACCATGAAATTTAACCTTTTGATGATTAGTTTGGTTCCAACTTAAGAAATTAGACCACTCTAAAGTCTCCAAAAAAGGCAATCTTTAACTATTATTTTCAGGAATACTACAAAATCAAACATAATAATTTTTACGGGGTTTTATTATACATGTTAGTGACTAATAAAAATAATTTTTAGGAAGCAATATATTTCAAAATGGCGGCTGTACAGCGTTTTGAAGATTTCGTGTTTTTTTGTTTGAGTCCCACGGTCAAAACAAAATTTTAAAACAAAAGTCTTGGTTTGATAATAGATTACCGTTTTATTGATTTTGTTGTGTCCTTGAATAACCTTGTGTGTATTTTACATAGCAAATCAAACATATTTTTGTAGCCGTCCATTACACTCTATATAGCTAGGAGCAACATAAATCATTCGTTAATGATTCGCAAGTTTTTGCCTTCGATTTTTTCCCATCATCGCATCCGACTGTGCAACGATATAAACATCAACAAAAGCTCCAAGCCAAAGATTCCCATTCCTAGCTCAAACTGCGAAAAGATTAGAGAACACGAACACAAGAAAGCCAAGAAAAGTCATGGAAAAACTTGGCCGACGTTGGCCATAAGTTAGCAGCGAGAAGTTGTGAATGATCGGAAAGCACTCAACGCTCGAGGGATGGAAAACAACATTGGGCAATAATCATGTTGACAAGATTAACTTCACATGTACCAACTACTAACTTGAGCGTGCTTCGTTGGAACTCAGAGAAACAGACGGGATTTCGATACGTGCTTGTCACTTGTGACTAGTACTAAAACTTGCCACATTTCAGTACACAACTTTGATTCAAGTGGCAACTTTCGCGGAAACTTGTTAAGTCTCAGAAGCAAGCTGCTAGACGTCAAGTAGTCAATATAAATGGCGATTCAGCAATCAAATACAATGGCGGATATCACCGATTCCCGCAATGCATTATTGCATCACTGAATCCCTCTGTGATGTTATGAACATTGAAACATCTGGTGAATTATTGAAGAATTACTAGATTTAGAATTCTCTATTGTTTGTTAAACTTCTAGCTTCAAATGTTGAACGAGATATCTAATATTATAAAGTTATGCAATGCAATGTTCATGGACTAAAGAGGAAGCACAAAGTTTCTGTCTATATTCAAAGCCCAGAATTGTATTCACCCTGGCTTGGGATTCTTGACCTAAAGTTAAATGTCACCCGGATGCCCAATAACCTCAGTTTATTATACTACTCTACAAAGCAACTTTACATCATGGATAAAAACCAAATAAAATGAAAGATGGTCATCTTTTCTTTTTAATTCAATGTAAGGTTAGAAATATTATTTTATTTATTTGTAAAAATTTATTTAAAGAAAGTTTTTTTTAAGGGTTGGTAGTTGGATCGATAATAGATCGGTTAAAGAAGAAACATCATTTTTCCATTTGACTCCATATTTATCAAAACACTAGACTTGGACGTTTTATTTTTTGAGTGTTGGCTTACTTTTGCGCAGGAAAATAGTAAAAGCAGGAGGCAATCTGAGAAGAAGGGTAATATGTGTCAACACATTTCGCCACTTCTTCAACCTCTTAGTTTCCCATTTCCCATTTTCGTTGATGCTCTCCCAATGCTCGCGTGCCGCTCGTGTAGAGACTGTTATAGTTTATTTGACTTTCCACTTATTTCCTGCCGTTTTTCCGCATGCAATTTCGCGAAAAAACCAAGCACACTAAAAATAGGATAAGAAAAAGAAAACGTTCAAAAAATTGCCACATTTACATCTTTACATGACTCATATCCACGTTATTGTCTATTTTTTAGACAATTCCTGCTGGTTATAACTGTGGCTAAATAGAAAATTGACTTTTATGCTTCCGTATAATTTTATGGATTTTTTAAACTGCATATATAACAAGAGACATTGTTTTTGTTTAATTATCTTGTTATCAATGAAATTAAACGAAAGTGCTTCACCTGCAGAAGTTACGCTTGCCTGCGCCAGTAGATTTGATTGTGATTGCGAGCTACGTTGACTGCGAGACTGGAGTGCGCTGACTGCGCCGAGATAAAGTACATTAAGCGAGGGAAGGAGATAAATTTCCACTCGCGTTATTTTTCTTAATCGAACAAAGAGCCATTCATGTCGAAGGAGCTTCTTATCGACGTCGCGTACGTCAAGCGTCTATGCGCCGAGCAGGTAAATGGAATGCTGGTGAGGCAGTTAAACATTTCTGCAGGCTGGGAAACAGAACGAAAAACGGAACGCGCCGTTTGTTTGCTTTGTCTACTTTTACCGCAGCGCAGGTTTAAGTGGCTGAAAGCAAAACTAACAATGCGAATGAATTTATTCCGCGCTGTCAGGTGGAAATTAATTTTTTTGAGGAATATGTTTAGATTATATTTGGAACTAAGGTAAACAGTCTCTATTACGTATTTAAAGAATGTCAATGATATTATTTGAAACTAAACTAAACCATATTTCAAATAAGAGAAAATGTACAACAATGTATGTAGGCAAATGATGTAGGTATTGCCTGAAATTTCCATTATACAATAATTATTTTGACTTTAAGCTTGTTTGATGTTTCAAGTTGATGTTTATACAAACGTCCGTTTATATGGTATGTACTTATAAATTGACTTTTGTATTTAACCAAACTGATTATTAGTAAATTGACCTAACCACATTATTCACAACCATTTGTATTTTATTAGCATTTGAATTTAATCAAGTTGGCCTGTTGTTACCACTTTGTTCATTGATCCATCATCGCACAACAAAGAGCAATAAAACCAATCAATAGAACAATGTTTGCTAAATTAGTTTTGTCTATCAACTAAACAGAACTAATGCAACTTAATTAGTTATGATCTATTTTGGAAATCTATCACTATTTATTTTAAAATTTAACAATGGTAATTTCTATCTCTCTCTATATATATATATATGTAAATATGTATGTTTCTTCCACTTAGGCTCTGAAACGACTGAACCGATTGTCGTGATATTTTCAGGAAGTCTTCAGAATAACACAGTGGATGTTATAAGCCCAATTTGATGTTGATTAAGTTTTATTTTACAGAGATAATTGATTAATAAACATTTATAGACATTTGTTTGCAAAACAGTATCTAACATAAGCTGTATTTCCGTCCAGTTTTCACAATACCTATAAAATGACAATGTCAACAAGCTAAATAAACAAATATCATTAAATATATCCACTTAAGTAAGTCAATCGATTCGGTAACAAGACATCAATTATCCAACAATTTTTTTTAGATTGCCACTAAATGTATTAAAGTTACAGAATGACAATAGCATTTGGAAAATTCTTGTATCAGCTATATATGTGACTTGCCCTCATATCTCCACCCCCAAATATTAGTTTGTAATATGCCATATATAACAAAACAAGACGGGACCGTGCATTTTCATTGACGACTAAAGAAAATGGTAACTTAAGAAAGTACCTCTCCAAATGTTTTTATCAAAAGCTGTAGAAAATGGTAAAAAACGCGGGGTAAGTGATATATATATTTTTTTATTATATATCTATAACATATTTTTTTTCTTACCTTGAATTGATGATCGCAAGAACAATTGTATTAGTAACAGCAACAACAACATTGTTTACGTATACTCTACCAAGTCGTACTAATTAGTTAATAATACAATTTCTTTGGAAATTTTCTCCCGTTACGATGTTTCTTTTAACTGGATATGGACACTTCCACGATCTAAATTAGTGTAGAGATCTGTTTGAGAAAATTCCAGTCGTTGTTTCTTCATTATTATCTGAAACAAAGAGTAAACAAACAATTATAGATTTTCTGTTTATATAACACAAATATAACAAAAAAAACTGGGTACTAATGAATACCAAGTCTTTTTAAAAAGTTACATAATATCCATGCCAAAATATTCTTATCAACTCTAAATTTTGTTTGTTTTTCAAAGATTTCTAGCGATAAATTGATTAGAATTTTTATTTCCGCCGATACAAATTTTAATTACCAATTATATATTCTCTATAATATTCCTTATTGCGTAGAATTATTTCTTGTAAGATAGATTTCCGAAATTTTATTGAAAATTTAAAAAAAACTAAGAGAAATTTAAAATTTTACACAACTATTTGCTGTCAAAATGAAATTTAATTTTTTTTTATGAGGCAATATCATGATTTCTATAATTTCGACTAAAAATTTAATTTCATGTAATAAACTAAAATAATAAAATTTTACATATAATACTAAGTTTCAAACTTTTTTTTGTAAAAAGAAACTACTCATCGTTTACATTTCTTTCTTTATAAAGAAAAATTCACTGACTGAAAATTACTTTTGACGCTAGACGTTACCAAAACAAATTAAATTTTATTCTGACTGTAAAACTCCTTGCATTTTGCGTCTAGATGCTCTTCCAGACACGCGATGCAGACTCGGAATGTTAAACGTCTGGAAGCTAAAGCCGAAGCAATTTTACTGACAAAATCAACTTTATTTATTTGTTCGCAAACAATTTTCCTAAATCTTAACTCTTAACCATATAAAATATTATACAACAATAAACCGCTTTACTTTGCAATACTTCCCTTAATAATAATCTCCCATAATAATTTTAGAAATAATAACGTTACAATACAAAGGAAAAATTAGAAAATTGTATAATTAGAACAATTTGTATTTGTGTTCTTCTTATAAAGATTCTAATTGCTATGAAAGCAAAACAAAGCATATTTTTTTTCCATCTATAACTTTTTCAAACTCAATTTAAAAGTGTCTTATATAAACATAAAAACTAATTAATTAATTTTCGTCCAGAAGACAGCGCCAGTCTTCAGTTGCAAAATTGTGTTAATGACGAGCTGCGTAATTAAAGTACGCTTTGTATCCAGCAGATATCAAGCAGTCCAACCGCAACTAATGTAAACTTGTAAATCTTCAAAGTCTAAGAAGTATTCATTTTTCAAAGAAATTCGTTTCAACGTACAACAGAAACAGATTGTTTTTTTTTTTATAAACGTTTTAACAAAGACCCATAAAGGTTTTCCAAATACAAACATTCTAAGTTTATTAAAAAAACTACGAAGCGTTCTAGATAACTAAAACAAGTTTTTAAAAAATCGTTTGCTGTAACTTGGTTTCGTTGCCATGGCAACTATTTCGTTTCATTACAAACCTACCACCTAAATTTGTGTACTTTAATAAAACTAAATATATAATTCACTACTGCATAATATGCAAATAAGCAAACAAGCAAACAAAACTAAATTTAATTATAAGCTATCGATATAGTTAATAAATATTTTAAGTATTCACGAAACAGCAAAACGGAAACCTTATGCACACGGTTCGGTGAAACAGGTTTTGGCGTTGGTGGGGGTTTGCAAGGGGGACGTCCTGTTTGTTAACTTTTAATGAACATCGGAGTCAAACAACACTGGCGGCGGTGGCAGCAACGCGATGCAGGAAACGATGGTGTAGCGCACGCTGTTTTAGGCCCCCAAAACCGAAGCGCGCGATGCCAAATCTCGCCCTTCTTCCTCGACGCGATGGCGGTAACCGTGGCGGCGGCGGCTTAGCCAGAAACACGCCGGCAAAATTTATCGCTAACAAATGGTCATAATTCACGTGGACGTGTATGCATTCCCGGGGTGGAACACATGTGCACACGGCTTCTTGCACATTAAGAATAAACCAACAATGGATGAAATAAAATAAAGAAAATTAAAGTGCAGCGATAAAAATTATTTCTCTTATTCCAAAAAAATTTCTGCAAATTTATTACTTAAACCTATAAGTCAATCTAGATATCATTACCAACATTTTAGATTTAATTATAATCACTATTTTCTAGATGACTTAGTTATATCTATAAAAATAGATTGTACTTATATTTGTGTGTATGTTCCGTATAAGCTCCAAAACGGCTGAACCGATTGTCATAAAATTTTCAGATAATCTTTAAAATAACCATGTGATTGTCATAGACTATATTTAGTGTCAATTGGATCAAGCAAAAAATTAATTTAATTAATTGAAGATTTGTCATATAAATTCAAAGGTTCCTCCATCCCTTATTGAAAATGGAATAGGTAAAGAAAGCTTTTAGGGTGGAGGAACTGCCAGTATAAGATAGTGATGTTTATGTGTCTATTTCTACCAAATAACCCAAACATTATTAACCTTTGAATAACATCGGTGCATCTGCAAAGAGAATTTGCAAAACAAACGCAACTACACGCCTCCACTATGCATCCCAAGTATGTGGTGAAAGTAATTTGATTAAATTGTACTTGTGCATATTATGATCATGTCGACATACGGAATAATATTCATGAGATACACGATGCACCATCAGAATTCTGTCTCAGTAGAGACATAAAATGAAATTTGCATGATATTTTTACAGCTCGATAAACTTTTACGCCGGAAATAATTCCTTTTAATAATGTGCATTTTCCAAATTCTATTTCTACCAACATCTATTCTAGATATTCTAAAGAAACAAACAAAAATCTTGCATAACACAGTAAATAATTACTTAGAAATTATCACCCTTGTATATTACCAAAAAAAAAGAAAAAAACATGACTTATTTGACTTGTTTGTTTATATTTATTCCACATTTACAACTGTTTGAGTTACCATAAATAAATAAAATAAGAAATAAATATTTGAAAGTCAAATGAAAGAAGGGAAAAACAAGGAGTCAAAACGAAGAAAATAATTGCGTTTTTCTTGCATCCTCTTCGTCTCTTGAGGATATGCGAAGGGCATTCGATGGGAGCAGTTCATACTGGAGTGGGCATGGAAAACTCCCGCTCCCCGAACAAATTAGCATCCATAAATTTATTAATATTACTCCTTCTTGCTGGTACTTTCTGTGTTGAAGTATTTTTTCAACATTTATTTTTCGCTCCTGTGTAGATACTTTTTTAGCTTTTTGTTGTTTACGCTTTTTTGTTTTATTTAATTTGTTCGCACGGCGCCCGCGGTTTTCGTTATAATTCATTTTTATCGTTCTCTTTGTTACATTTTCCATGTATGTTTTATTTTATTAATTTGTTTTTATTGCTTGTTTGTTAATGACTAAATGTTTTTCTCTTTGTTTATGGAGTTTTGCCGTTTATTTTGGTTATTATTAATTGATTAAAATTTTATTGAATAATTGCTTTAATTAAATATATAATTCTTAATAATTATATTGGGTTCATTACAATAAGAATTTAAACAATTTTAATTAAAAATTTTGAAATTTTTTTTTTAATTCAAAAAAAAATTATTATTTAATAAAAATGTCTCATTATATAACAAATATTGAAAGGCTTGTCAAAATCATAGTTGGATAACTATAGCCATGGGTGTGCTGCGAAATTTGTATCAACCGGTTCGCTTTTTTTTGGGGAGGGGGTAACCGAATGTTAGTTTCGGCTGGTTTCGGCCTGGACCAGCCGAGACACTACCTATAAGACGGTACAAATTGGAGTGGGGGTAGTAGTATTGGGTGTTAGAACCGGTTCGCACCGCTTTCTTTCATTTCAACAAACGGTTATAAAATTACCTAAAAATGTATAAACCAATTCGATAGAACAGGACCGAACCGGCTGCAACACACCCCTGACTACAGCCAATATCACAGTATTGGAGGACCAAACTTATAACCAATCGAATCGTATGTAATGCTTGTGAAAATCAGTATATCTTCATGTAATTTAAAAATGACGCCAACAAAAACAGCAATTTTCACACCAGTAAAGATATCTATACCAATAATAATATATATTCGAGTGGGTAAACTCATTACCTGTCACATAGTGCAAAGCAAATATATATTGGAGTATCGTGACTACGAAGCAATTAAAATTTTAATTGTTGGTACATGGATCAATTAAATTCGCCAATTTATTTAAATGGGGTACTGTTTTTGAATATAAACTTTGGTAAATGATACAATTTTGGAACATCCAATTTTTTATCTATCAAATAGTGCAGTGCATTTGAAAATTGGTGTGTCGTTATAAAATAATTGTTGATACTTGTACCAAAAGCTTCATGAGGAATAAAAGTGAATCCTACAATAATTTAAAATTCCTTGTTTTGTCCAAAAATGTGATACTTAAGAAAATATCTGTATCTGTATTTTTAATTATAATTAACTAATAATGTCTAGCAAACATTTAAGTAAGAAGTAAGTAGAAAAAGTAGTACATTTTTCTTCTTTCATTTCTTGTTCGTAAACTTCCATCCTGACGATTTTAACGTCTCCTACCCTTGCGTCTACCCTTTCTCACAGTAAGTAAGTAAGTGTACGCATTTGCGGCCATCACTCGCTTTGCGTTATGTTTGCGCTTCCATCATGTTTGTTTGTCTGTTGCCGGCACGTCTCCAGACAGACATCAGCGCGAAGCGGCCACTTAAAAATACATTTGCGTGTGCTAGTAAACGCGCACGCGTCTAAGACGCTCTTCAATGCTCGAAGACGCTATAGAAAGATATATTTCACTCCACGGAATATTAAATATTTTCTTACGTCCACAGACGCAGGGACCGCGGCACTAAGCCAGCTAACAGATACAGATATATGTTTGTAAGCAAACGATTACCGAAACTCGGGTGATAATTAAATATTTATAAATAAATGGAGTAGCTTCACATGCAGAAAAAAAAACAAATAAAGAATTCAGTTTATGATCATGATGGTCAATGTTGAAAGCATACCCATTATTTTTTGTATTTTTTTTTAATGGGGTAGCATCAAAGTAAAAACAATCATTTACTTATTAATTTATTTTCAAGAGTTTGCTAAAAATATCAGAAAAGGAAAGAAAAGTTTATTACTGGATCAGACAGGTTAATTTACGTTAATGTTTAACCTACCTAACTTCGCAAAGGTCCAGTTTCAGGTTTTATGAAAAGTTAAAAATCCCTCAAAGGCCTTACAAACTTTGAGAAACGGTGGGTAGTAAATATTGTTTATAAACAAATTCAGACAAAAAACACTAACTTATTTTGTTTAAAAAAAATTTAAATAACCAGATTGTTAAACATCGGATACGTCATCTAGGAAGGTAATAATTTTATAATCTAAAACAGTGGTCCTCAAACTTTTTTGATTACCACCTTCACAGGGACCCCTAGTTTAAGTGCTACTGATTTAGATAGCCGCGTTGCTTTGATTTAACATTTTATTGACTAATTTGTGTATTCTGAAGTCTAAACCAGAGTTTCTTAAAACTGTAGGTCGCGACCCCCTGAGGAATTGCCAGACTATTCGAAGGGGCTCACAAAATCCTGATGATTTTGCCGAAAAGTGGATGCTTAAAAATTCCTAAGTTTGAAGAGAAATCGCCCTCGGAACAAGTTTAAGAAGCTCTGGTTTATATCAAAGATTCCTACACAAAGGGTTGCAAACCCCAACCAAGTTGCTGGACTAATCAAAGAAAATCACAAAAACTTGATACTTTTAACTATTTCCATGGAGAAGGAGGTAGTTTATAAATTCCTAAGCTAGGATAGGGTATATCATCAGAAAGAGTTGGAGAAGCCCTGGTTTAGATCATAGATACATAACGGGATCGAAACCCCCCTGGAGGTCTCAAATCATTGAATGTTCATATGGAGCAGAAGGTCGCAATGACCTGCTACTTTGGACTTATTACATAACGAAAGGGGATGTTTAAATTTCTAATCTGGAAAGGTGACATCAGAAAAAGTTTAAGAATCCCTGGCCTAGATCGTCACGTTATTATTTGTTTGATGGTTTTCGAGATAACCGAGGATTCTTGTTGACTATTTGTATTACACATAAATGAGTCTTTTGGAGTCTATTATAGCACACTGTTCTTTGTAATATTAAATCCTTATAATGCCGGATACTCTGCAGAGTCTTCCGAGAAAATTTTGACTTTATAAAACACTGTAACTCATTGCAACATTGGTGCATTAAGCATAAACAACCTTTACAAATTTTAAAACTAAATTTTAAACTAAAATTCTATTTTTCTGTTTAAAATAAGTTCAACCATAAGTTTATTAAGTTATTTTAACTTCTCCACAAACAGATATCTCAATCTTTAGTAATCTACTAATACTGAAACCTAGACTTTAAAGTGTTCCGTCTTACATTATATGGCTTAGAAAACAGATTCAAACTAAGTCTATTCTTCCCAAAATGGTCCCCTTTATTGCCAAGCTACTTTAAATGCAAGTTCATCTATTTTTAGGTCTGCTGCTGGTCTAACAAGCGCCGTCTTAAAATATTCCTGCTATAAGCTTGTCGAAAAGTTAAAATCCCCAACATAAAGATCAACGTTCCTCTATAACCTAATTTAACGTGCTAGGTTTTTCTGAATGTTCTTAATGATGGCTTTGATTTCTGTTGTAGTTTTTATAATGCGGTCCTGTATTTTCTCTATGTGCTCGGTTGGAGCACGTCGACTGCGTCGGGAATGTGTGACGTGCCGAACGCGTGCTGCACGTTGTGGAGCTTTAACGACTTCGCGACGTTAGCGTTAGCACAACGCTAATAAAATACCAAACGATCCACAAACAAAGAAGAAAAAGCAAGATGCCAACACTGCGAGCAGAGAGTAATGAAATCGAAGTTAGTTCGACAGCCGCCCGAGTCAAACAGTCAAGGGATGCACAACAAACAAGGAAAAACGGCGAAAAAGTCGACGAAAACTGATAAAAACCGACACACGAAAACACTGCTATTTCCCAATGATTCAAAAACACATTTGGTTGAGTTAAGAGTTTTTCGCATGTTTTTTGTTTGTTTTGGGGGCGAAGATGAGAGGATAATCCTATTTCTAAGATCAACAGATCAGCAAAGGAAAATAAAAACATTTGTTGAACCCTGTCATTTATTTTTAATAAATAAATTGGTTAGTTTTATTTTTTAATGAATAAAATTTGTTTTTTATTTAAAACTAAAATAAATATTTATTGTAAACGTAACAATCCCGGGATTTAGAAAAAACTGGATTTATAAGCTTTTAGTAAAAATAGTTTGTGTTCTGTATATAAACTAATTTATTTTTTTTTTAATATTAAATGCGTTCCGAAATGAAAATGTGTGAATTTATCGCAACACACAAAATGTGCGTTTTATTGCTTGACCAACCGTTGGATTACAGCACTAACAATGCGCCATGTTCAAAAACTAGAACCAATTGTGTACGACTTGCATCCACACCCGCTGCAGAATGAAAAACGATACAACCGGGTGGAAAACACACTCAAAATTGCTAAAAAAGCGCTTAAAACGCGAAAAATGTATGTTATTCAGCTAGCAAAACATTCCCACGACCAATCTATCAATGTTACACGCAGACCAACCACCACAACGCCACGCCACACCCTCGGCTCATTGCGTTCGCTCATTTTCAAACCAGCCCACACTCACCCCCAGCGACACCAGCCGCTAAAATGCCACAACACCGTAATTACGATTATACGACAACGATTTAAACAATGCCGTAAATTAAACCGCTGACGGGCACAAAGTCAAAATTGTCAGGACGCGAAAAATCAGCCCCGCAATGAGTATGCAACCCTATACATTGTACGCGATACGTGCAGCGCATAAATATCATGGTGTGCGATGCAGGATCAGGATTTATTTTATCTCGTCGCGTCGATCGCTGTGCGTCGTAAATCGCCACCAAACCATCGACATTGTGCGTGGTTATAATGCAGGATGCATAAGCATTACATTTATAGGAAGTGAAGTCACAGAATAAATACCAATTTATGTATTTTAACTTTTTGAATAAATAACAAAAACATACCTTTTTTGTTTTAATAAAAAATAAAAAATATACTTACTTTTAATTGTAACTAAAACACAAAAATCCAGTTATTGTCTTTGTTTCACTTTTTATTTGTTTATTTTTTTTAAATTGTATTGTTCACTAATTAAAACATATTTTTTTTATTAATGACAGAAATGTTTATTCTATCACAGAGACACTTTTTGTATTATTTTTGTTTATTATTTTATAATCTAATTGTTTATGTTTATTCTGTTGGATATTTCGTAAATAGTAATTTGTAATTCGCGCGAATACCGCAGACTGAAGAATAGCGACGCGTCGAGGTTACGTTGTCGGTGGTTCGCGGCAAACTTGCCGGATCGGATGCATCCAGCATCCAGCATCCCATCCGTCCGCGTCCTCTGAGTGTGGCGCGATCATGCGCTTCTTCCCCCGCAACTCTGCCAGTGTTCCCGAACGATCTCAGCTCGCGTGTCGGACAACTACGAGTACCAATATTAAATCCAACATTGGCGAAATGAAAATCTGGATTTTACATCTGCGTGCAGGAAGAAAGCATTTTTGACTTTGTACTTTTACACAAACAAAATTTCAGTAAATTCTAGTTAATTTAATTTATATAAAACTTTAAACTAAAATTTATTTTTGTTTTTGAATAATAATTTTTTTGAAAATATAGCCTACTGTGAGTGTAGGCTGTAATTGTTGCGTAAAATCTCAAATATCTCTGGTTTAAAATATCAGAATTAAATGAAACAAACTCATATGTATTCTTTATTAGTTGCTCGTCAATGTGTACTAAAATTTAATTACTTGTTAATTATTTTAGTATGTTTTAATTACTCTTTTTGCAAAAATTACCTCAACTCATGGTTTTTTTTATTGACCAGTCATTTTAAGTGCAACATTTATTTAAATTCTATTCTGAAATATAAATTATTTAAAAATTTAATTTAAAAATTGGTAGGATTGTTAAATATTTACTGTTGGGAGTTGTTATTGGTGAAAAGCGCCGTTTAGACAACACTGGCATATTAGAATTATATAATATTCTACCTGATAACAATAGAAAATGTTGATCGCCGTGATACCAATCAGAAAAGATGGATAAGCAAAGCGATGAGTCTTGCGACGTGCTCGGATGGTAAATAAACAAACGGAAACGTGCGGAACGAACGCAAACGACGAATGAATCGCTTCAATTTCCCGCCGCGCGTGGCGAGCCTCACTCGATTAATTTCCCATGATAGCAAACCGTCGATCCATGCATTGAGCGAAGTCTTTCCAACTTTCACAAAGCTTACTACACGGCCACTAACCCGATCTAATGATAAAAACATTTATCTAACTTTATCTATTAAAATACAATTTGAATTATGAAAAATTTTAAATTTCCCCAACAGGTCAATCTAAAAGTTTCCCAAAATTAAAAATTTTGTTTTTCCTGCTGTCAGATAATGAAAAATTAATTTTAAAATATCTTTTTATCTTAATAAATATCATCAAAAGCAGATGTGGTAGATGAGGATTTTTTGCAGACATTTTTTTTGACATATTCGCACGTTTCAAGTGAAAATTTCAAAGGAAATTATCAACTCTTGTTCCACTGTGTAATGACGCTTTGACCCATCTGACACTCGCGTTACGAAACAACTGAAACATCAAACCATAAAAAAGAAAACAATTTCAGCAGGAACGCAAGTTGCATTATCGTCGTCATTAATGGAACGTATTCCCGGCGGCGACTGAGCGGGTAAAAGTTGATGAAATTGAACTCGATGTCATTAGCAAGACGCGACTTGACGCCTTGTTCGACGATGTAAAGATGGAAAGTAACAAGTAACTGATGTAAATACATGCGATTTCTGCAGAAATAAAAAAATGGTAAAACATTTTAAATGTTGAGTAAGTCCGAAGGAAATGTTAAGTGCTTTGCATTGAAATATAAAAGTTGACGTGCACTCAATTGTGCTTCTTAGAAAGAAAGAAAGAAAGTGAGTGACTTATATTGGCAACGTTTTAAACAATAACAAAAAAAATGAGTTACATTTACCATTTTCCTGTACATTTTTATAATTTTTCTTATATACAAAAATTTTATCCTTGATTGTAAAGAAAATTATAAAATAAATTTATCAATAAAAATAACAAGTAAAAGTTTTACAAGTCTGAAGTTAGTGGACCTTGGAAGGCCACTTTAATAAATAAACAGATATTATTAGTTCTTGTATTTGGAATTGATTCATATTTTTTGTAATTTATAAATGTTTCAAGTATTAGTCATGAAGCCAATTGAGATTCACTGGCTTTCATAAGAACACTGTTGATAATGTAACTAAAATTGTTGTAAAATTACAATGTTAACTTTCACAACGAAAGTCTACAAAGTAAGGGTGCTTACTAACAAAATAACGTCACGAACAATGAAGGAGGAATGAGGAATTATTGATTTTTTATATAATTGGCCTTCTAAAGAAAACATCTTTTTAAGGTCGATCCACTTAATTTAGAAAACACTGTTAGAAGCGGAAGAAAAAGAGAAGAACATAAATAATAAATAAATAAATAAAAACGCATTTTAACTTCTAATGTACGGTTTAATCCCATAGATGGCGTTATAAGAAAATCAGCAATTAAACTTGAAAACACAAAGTTCAAAAACTTTGACGTGCATATTCTTTGTACGACTCTTAAATTCTGTTTGCACAAAAGTAACAAATAATATCTTTTTTTTTTATAATTTTTTTTATAAAACTTTGGAAACAATTTTAGATTCGAAAAGGGAAGAGAAGAACATAAACAATAAAGAAAAAATAAAATAAAAATAAAAAATAAATTGAGTTTTTTTAATAATTGGCCTTCTAAGGAACAAAGCTTTTTAAGGTCCATTCACTAAATTTAGAAAACACCGTTAGAAGCTGATAATGAAGAGAAAAACATACATAATAAATAAATAAATAAATAAAAACGCATTTTAACTTCTACTGTACGTGTTAATCCCATAGATGGCGCTATAGGAAAATCAACAATTAAACTTGAAAACACAAATTTCAAAAACAAAATTTTGTTTATTACACATAAAAAATGAAAAATTTGAGTTTTTTAAAAGTCAAAATGTTGTTTTACCCCTTAAAGTTTACGTTATAGTAGGTTAATTTAGATTAATTAGATCCTAAAAAAATTCTTTTAATAAAAACCAGCAACATCTACTAATATAACAAAGTTAAAATAAGGCATACGCAAATAGTCTTCTTGAACAACGCCTTGAGGATCAAATTTAACATCAGCATGAAAATCAACATCCAGACAGTTGAAGTTGAAGATGCTCAAGTCAAGATTGCCGATTGAAGCGTTAGAGTTGATGCTGCGCAGCGACAAGACACTTCAGTTTAGAAGTAGGCATAAAAATAGGTAGAAGTAACATTAAAGTGATTTAAATTTGTAAAGCGTTCGCGTGGAACAACGCGCGACGAACCATGCGACGGCCGATCTGTCCCTTCAGATGATTAAAGAGTCAGAATGAACTTGTAGTTCACCGAATCCAAATTATCTTTTGACAAAACTTACAACCGTTTCTTAAAAAAAGATTTAAGAAATTAGCAAAAAGTAGAATGATTTATCACAATCATAAATCATTGTTTTACGACCAAAAAACAACAATTTTTTGCTGTTTTTATTAAGTAATTTTTTATGCGGATCATTTATATATTTATACAAGTATATAGGTACTTGTTGGTGGACCTTGGAAGGCCACTTTAACAAATAAACAGATATTATTATTTCTTGTATTTGGAATTGATTTATTTTTTTGTTATTTGTAAAAATTTCAAGTAATAGTTACGAATCCTAGGAAGGTCAATAGAGATTCATTGGCCTTCTTAAGAACACTGTTGATAATGTTACTAAAATTAAAGCAAAATTACAATTTTAACTTTGACAACGAAAATCTACAAAGTAAGGGTGCTTACTAACAAAATAACGTCGCGAACAATGATGGAGGGATGAGGAATTATGGACTTTTTAACTAATTGGCTTTCTAAGGAACAAAGCTTTTAAAGTCCATCTATTTAATTTTGAAAACACTGTTAGAATGGAAAATAGAAAAGAAGAACATAAATTATAAAATATATAAATAAAAACGCAGTTTAACTTTTAATGTACGCTATAATCCTATAGATGGCGCTGTAGGAAAATTTGACAAAACTTACAACTGCTTCTTAAAAAAAGATTTAAGAAATTATCAAAAAGTAGAATGATTTATCACAATCATAAATCATTGTTTTACGACCAAAAAACAACAATTTTTTGCTGTTTTTATTAAGTAATTTTTTTATGCGGATCATTTATATATTTATACGAGTATATACGCGTACGACCTATTTTCAACAACGCGAAAAGCTTGTTAATTAATTAATCATTTCATCCACACGCAATGTTTCCCTATTCGCGCCCTGTCGTTTAGCGTGTAAGCACAGAGGAATCGCAAAACGACCGAATCTAATTCATTAATTTCTGTCGTTTAATTTAATATATTATCGCGTTATGGTGCGTATAGCGACGCGTTTGGTTGTGCCGCAGTCTTCGTTTTGTCCTTTTGTCTCGCGCACGTTGGAGGGAAACATTCCACCATTCAATCTTATTTACCAAAATCACGTCAAATGATCACAACACAACGTCAAAACAATTTGTTGGATTTTAATTTCTAAACAAATATTAAATTATGTAATTTATATAATATCATTTACTATTTAAGGGATAGGGATGAGGAGCGGGTATATAAAGGTATTAAATATTAAATCGAGTTGTGTCGATTGTGAATTTAAGGGTTGAAAAGAGAATCAAATAAAATCAAACGCAATCAGACGGAATGCAGGCGATAGTAAATGAAAGCGATGACCATTTACTCATCCGCCGACGTAGAGTGTTTGGGCTGACTGATTGACGCGCGCCGCCCCCGTGTCGCCGCACATCACCAAACCGATTGGGCTCGATCGCTAGGGAGTTTAATATTAACAAGCGCACACTAACACCACCAGTTCACATCGTATGATTCCCTAGTGAACCATCGTCGCTGCTGCCGCCGCCTCCACCGCCGCCGCTGCTTGTGATCGAACCCCAACGACATGATCGCATTGACACCAGGCGCCGAATCAAAATTTGAATGCCAGAATGCGATACTCTCCGAGGTACTTCATGGTCCTTTAAAGACCTTTAACGAGAGTAGTCGATAATTTTCGGGGCTGGTTTCAAGCATCCCTAACGCGAACGAAGGTCTAATCAACAGTCAAAACACCCGGGATCATTAATTACGAATTGCAAAATATTCGGTTAAAATCAATACTGACATTTAAATGTTCTAGTTAGTATTTTTTATTAATTTTTGTTTTTATATTTTGTATATAAAAAATATTATTTTTTATGTTTGTTTATTCATGTTGAAATTTTGTTTTGGAAGTTTAAGCTTGGAATGTTTGCAGCAAGTGTGAATTTCGTTTCGAAATTGAAACGAAACGTCGAGAAATTGGGGTAGTTTTCACGTAGAAAGCAAAGGAATTGTCGGTAGGAATATGTATAAGTGTGAAAATAATCCTGGCTGTGAGTCCCGGAATCAAGGCAAATGCATCTATCTGGATAAAAGTGTGTAGCAGAACAGAAATTCTGCAACAAACCCCGGAAACGGGAAAACAAGGAGAAGAAAAGCAACAAAGTGTGAACATTACGCGCGCTCGATGTGTGTTTCTATCGATAGCAAAGCTTATTTTCTTGATTTTGTAGATTATATCGCTGTATCAACAAACGCTGCGTTGGTTAGGAAAGAAAACAAAAAGTCCACAAAATGCGGAACAATTTAAAAATCGATAAATAGCTTTAAGGGAAGATAACCGCGTGTTTATCGGGATTTTATCTTGTTATATAAACCAAACAATAAGCATACTTTGGATTACTTTGTTTGATATTATGTTGTTTTTATATCAAGTTGTAAAACTTAAAAGTTTGTGATATTCGAAGGTTTTTTAAGATAACAAATGCGATAAGACTGAATTCCAATTATAAAATTGATCGATTGATCGCCTTCGCGGGCGGGATGCGCGCATAGTTGGACCCATAAATACGGCATCCGATTTCGGCGGCGTGTGGCGAGGCCGTTTATGGTCCTGCGTATACGGTTGCCCGGCGCATCCATCCTCAAAGAACCGATGGAAAACTGGGAAATGGGACTATAAATAAAGAGCATCTTATTCTTACGTCTTCCGCATTTCTGAACCTTTCACTTGAATAACCAGGACTAAGCAAATACTACATTCCAAATAATTTATTTAGTAAAAAAAAAATGATTTGTTGTAATTTGTATTTGTATATTAAATTGGTGAATAGTGACTTTTTGAGGTTCGGAAAAATAAATATTTTCTTTAGTAGTTGTAGATGTTTTTACAAAATATAGAAGGCAATATTTATAGGAGTTTGTAAGACGCAAGAATAACATTTATGTTTGTCGATAAGCTTCCACGTCCGCTGTCCGCTAGAGTAAACAAATAACGCGACGTTGTGAAGAGGCCAAACTCCAACTCTGTG
Organism: Atheta pasadenae; assembly: GCA_030264155.1. Taxonomy (NCBI): domain Eukaryota; kingdom Metazoa; phylum Arthropoda; class Insecta; order Coleoptera; family Staphylinidae; genus Atheta; species Atheta pasadenae. The sequence continues at coordinate 26,072 of JARJDS010033646.1, read as the reverse complement.
TACCGATTGGATTCGGTCTTCCATTGCCATCGTGCCGTCATTTTTTGAGCTATTTCCCCGCACGTATCTGCAGGCGCCGGGTGTGAGACGAAAATTTGCTGGCTCAAGCTTAAGGGCATTCCATCTCACGGTTCTTGAAGGCAAACGTGATGCCACAGCTGCTCTTGCTTTTGGGTGTTTGCGTTCTCGCTTTACAAACCTTTCTTACCAGCATGACATCGCCACCATTGCCGGGTATCACAATGATAGTTACAGTTACTCGCACTTACCTACCAGGCGACAGGACGAAACGAATGAACCGAAAATTTATATAAGAAACGCACTGCTTCTGCATTGACATCACGTAGGCAATAAAGCGTGTCAAGGATCAAGGATACGTTGGCTTTCCGCCTTCCAGCTTCCAGCTTCCGACACAAATATTACATTTTTTATTATTGTTTTCGGGACCAGACACCAAATCTTTCTAGCAGTTGACCCGGGTAACAAATGTTTCAGAACTACTCAACCCTATCGCCCTCGGTCATGCCTAATCAGAGAAAAGGCTGGAGGAGATAAAGACGGAAGCTGGTAAGTGTCTATTTTCATTACGAAGGTTTGCCCCTACGGCAGTTCCAAATCCAAGGAAATTAACATTTATGAAGTGACGAATTATCGAAATGTTAAATTAATTTCGGATATAAGCGAGGTTGATTCCTCACAATTGCAATTATTACCTACTACAACGTCTTGTGTTTGATCGGGTAGTTTTAATCAAATTCCGCCTTAGTTTTGGCTTCTATTTGCTTCTAACTGTGCTGTCAATTACTGCGGAGTCCGCCGGAATGCCCAACGAGATGCAAGCGAATAAACCGGAGTAATTAGTCAAACAGGACTTCTCTCAAAACATCAACCCCTTGGTCCAGAACATTGAAAACGTTAATATTGATTTGCTTCCACGTTCCACGTTCCTGACTACAAGTAGTATCTATTTCATTTCCTAACTGCCCACCCACACAAAACCAAAGTAAGTAGGAAACGACTTTAAATAATAAAACGTTTTTTTTTGTTTAGCAATGGAGAATAAGCAAGGGTTGAGTGCACGTAGCGCCAGTTGTGGACGTACACTGAAAACGCAATGAAAGCTCTTGCTTTCGAGCTTTTGCACAAAACGTGCCATGAATGCAAGACAAAATTAGAATCATGCCGAGTTAAGGTTTGATATTTTGAGGTTAAAAATTACACGAAAAGAGTTGTACAAAATTAATTCATGCTGTTGTGTTTTACAAGTATGTCCACAACTTAATAAAATCCCGGAAAAATCTGACTTTGACTTTGAAAAACGCAGTGTTCTGTTGAATTGCGTGGAGGGCGCTAACGGACAATAAGTCTAGCTTGCCGAGGGAGTGAAAAATCACCGAGCGCCAGACGCACACGCGCCTTTTCACGCGCTCTTTTGCTACTACCTTTTTTTTTTATTTCTAACCGGGAAGCTCAAACAGTGCGCTTGCGGGCCACTCAGGACGTGCCTCGCGGCGATAAATAAAGTCAAACGTTTCCGTTTGTGTTGAGCTACAAACAACGAAAAAAAAATCACAATACAAAGAAAGCAAAAAACAACGAGCTTTGCGCTTGATTTAAGCCTAAAACTTTTGTTCTTTTAATGTTACAAACACACAAAGCTGTTCTATAGTTCAATACACAAATTGTGGATGTTGTAAACCAACAATGGTTATTTACTTTTTGTAAAGTTCTAAGAACAATACACTTTTGTGTGAGTCGTTTTAGTTTTAGATTAAAGAAGAGCTTAACGCAACGATTTGCTAGTTAATTATCATCATAATAATCTGTTATCGCCATCGACCAATGAATACAAAGCAGTAAAGCAAACGAACTTGACAAAAACGAAAACGCAGACACTCAGGAATGAAGAATGAAGTATGAACGATGCGCAGTCAACCTCAAAAGACGTTGGAGCTTGAAGTATGAATAAAGCTTTCGCACTTTTCGCGCGCGCTTAGTCTTTTCGGTGGCGGCATAATGTGGCCGCCTCGGCGATAATGAAAAGAAAACAGTCGTACGGCAGGCGTGGACGTCTGCCGCATGGTGATAAGAATATTCCCGGCGAAATTGCTTGTGCTTAACTGTAACTTTCGAGAGTGGTGGCGCGAAGCTTGTCGTAATTAAGAAAACATTATGCTCGATTGTAATTGTAGTTTTAATGTGGACTTAATGAAGTTTTTCATCCGTTAAAGCTGAATTTTAACTAATCAAGCAAATTTCGATTAATTAAACTCACAATTTTTATGTTAAAACAATTTTTCCATAGAGCACAAAATAATTTTTTAATTTTTTTAAAGAAAAATTAAATTTTTAATAAAAATATGAAGAAATCTTAACTTAGGTCTGAAAAAATTCAAACTTTTTTAAAGAAATTAAAAATAACTAAAATATTGAATTAAAAATCAATGATTTATGATTATTAAATTTATATTCTCACACGCTTTGCGCATTCATCCCTTATCTGCATTTTCCACTAATAGTTTTGATGCGAAGCGTCGCGCTCCGATGGTTGTTATACGTCGGATAACACACTTTTCATTATCTTCCTCAAATGTGACAACGACAAACGCTCATGTTGATGAACTGATACCAACGCCAACGCCACCCGGTGTAGGCATCTTTTGTTCTAAATTCCTAATTGCTATTTTCCACTCTCAAGAGCTGTCAATCTTTGTAAGAACATCTCACATCTAAGAAGAGTATCATCATGTATCACTACAAACACTATGAATTACTATGAAACTTTTATTGAAACAAATTTAAGATTACAGAAAATGTGTAGAAACCTCATCCCTCTTTAATGGTGATGCAAATTACCAAACAAATTAATGTCGGATGTAATAAAGCGGAAAGAAACCCGCCTTCGTTGGAAGCTCAAGCATGCACATTGTTTGCTTTCTAATTGGATTCGTCCCGAACTTGTCCGTACCAGCAATCTGCTACACGTGCAATCGTATGGTAGAATACGTTTCGTCCTTCAGAGCACAAAATGTGTCGTGCAATCCTTTTGGATATTTGTGCAATTCCCATCGTTCTTTAGTTGATGTCGAGCGCTAACTATGTAAAGATATGTTATTGCGTCTGACATCAGGATGTACATGAAATAGATCTTTGCATATGTCAGCGACAAGCAATCTGCGTGCGCTTGCAACTGAGTAAATTCCGTTCTAAACATTCCCAGCGTTCTTTGTGCAGTTTTGTCGCCAGGCAACAATTAAACTTCATGCCACAGAGAAAGCAATTTAATTACGTTTTTGCAGTGTTTGATGTCTGTGTCTTAGGCACGCCCTTAATAAATAATAAAGGGATGGCTTACTTCAACATTCACATCAACAATCTCTTGGAGAAAACGCAAGTAAAAGATGTTTGTGTGCGTCTTTGTGAGAAGCATTAGTAAGTAATTTGCATTAATGAAAAATTGATGTCAGCACCACGTTTGCGTCTTACGCTTGGGGATGATAGTTTTGAAGTAATAAGACGACTGGGACCCACCGGATACAGATACAGATAGAGATACTTGTACGTGTTTTCATCTCAAACAGTTTCAAGAAGAGCGACAAACAATTAAGATACAATTCTCAGACTTATGTACACAACGGGCGTGCAATGGATATGTATGATAATATTATGTTAATTAAATTTGGGCATAAGTATCACAAGCTAGATAGATGTATACGTAATAGGATTAAATTAGTTTACGCCCTGCTTACCGCTTTGTGTCAACTACACGAAACAATTATATTATAAGCACTTTTTGAAGAGTTGAAACAACTAATTTGATTACAATTAAATATATTTGATTTGATTATAATATTGCTTTAATGTAAAAGTTTATTTTAGGTTATGTTTTTAATATAAAGTTTAGTTTCATTAAAAACAGCTTTTGTTTTGTGCAGTTCTGGCCAACTGAAACATAAAATATCAAGCATTCGAACAGAGTTGTTTTTGTTTTTTTTGTTTTTTGTTTCTATAGTTAGTGCAACTCAGCATCGTGAAGAAAAACAACAAAAACGTGGTAGAAAACAGGAACACAACGAAATGGAACAAGTGAAGTAGTGAAGTACTTTTTACAAAGGGATAGGATGCGCGCCAACAAAAGAGAAACCATTAAACGCATCTGCAAGACGATATTTCACTAAAAACTGCAAGCAATCTCATCACTTGCTGTATTCTTGTTGGTAAGAGTTTTTAAGTAAAACATAAATTTACAAAAAAACATAAATAATACGAACAATTAAATGAAAATATAAAAATATGGTTCGTATCCAACTTTTTTTAATGTTTTCTATTTTATTTTACTAGAATTTTAAGGTTAAATTAAATTATTTTTATTTATTAGGAATTACTAACAAATCAGCAATTTAATAATAACTGTCAAAATCAAAAACTAGATAGATTTTATTTAATATCGGATCAAAATGATTTTTAATTAATTAAAACCGGAAAATTGTAAACAATGAATGTAAAATCAGTACCTATATTAGTTTAGTTTTTTAAATTAATAAATGTAAAATAAAATAAAATATTAAAAACCACAAATTGTTCAATAACATTTTAATCCTTGTTTGTACAACAAATTTTAGGTATTAAAACTATGAAAAATATATTTAAATGTTGTATTTTTATATTTTTAGTCCATGATTGAAAAAAATAGTAAAATGCAGTGAAAATATCAGTTTTTTATAAAACCAATTGAAAAACAAATATTCGTGCAAATATTGCACGTAAAATTGCGTGTAATTAATATGATTTATTGACAAATTCAACATTGTGTTTTTAAAAAAAAAAAATTATAAAAATTTGCAATTTTTTGTTTCACAAAAATATTCTTTAGTTTGTATATCTTTGTATAAACTGTATATAAATTATTACAGATTCATTAATACCAAATAACTGTAAATAATCCAGAGCATTATTAACTAATGATCGCAGCATGTTCGGAACGATGTAAAAATGTCCGTGCGTAGAAACACTCGATGGAGGCGCCGGGCAACGCACAACGAACGCTTAGCATAAATGCTTGTCATAAATATTACTCGATATCCCGGAGCTTTGCATAAAATAGCACACAGCATTGCGCAATCGTTCCAAACAGCACAAATTTGTAAATGCGTTTACTCTAAAACAACAACGTAATTGTAATAAAAATAAACAATAAGCAAAAAAATAATAATAGAAATAAAAATTGAGAAAAAGAAAATAAATAAAAGCAATAAATAGAAAAGTTTTTACCAAAACCTCGTTTGTCGGATGATAAATGAGTGTTTTGATCCATGTGGATGTGGACTACACTAGGACTACACTAGGCTGGAAATACAAAAGTGTCAAACGCCGTTGCCTGGCTACTCATACATATCATTCTAGGATCAACACAGAGCTCCACAAAACAAATAACAAACATATGGATGGACCAATATACCAAGTGTATGAAAAAATAAATGTTTTTTTCTGCGTGTGGTCTTTTTTTTTTGGTTACTTGGTTACAGTAGCCACACAAATCAACTTAAGCTTAGGCAAAGGCACAACAGACACCTGCGGAGTAGTATTATCCAATACGTAATGCTTTTCTCCGCCGAAGGACGATTACATTTGCGTGGTTTCCGCAGAAGGAAAACCATACGAATTGTAACACCTATGCAGGCGTCTGAATGCGGTGAGATGAATGCGAATGAATATGATATGTCGCTCGCCCGAGACGCCACAATGCGCCACTTACCGCCGCCTCCTGCGCCGTTCCCAGCGCGGTAATCTTGTTCCACTTATTCCCACTTATTCGCGGTTATTCACATGATTCACAGTTATTCCACTTACAGTTACGCTTATTATTTTTGCATGCATAGGTTTTATACAAAGTGTTACAAAATTTAATTTAAAAAAAAATTAATTTTCAGGTTTTAATTATTTTTATTTTTAATTTATACAAATTGTTATAATTTTTATAATTATTATGTTGTTTAAATAATAAAATAAATAATAGATTTTTAGGTACTGTATGTTGTGTAAACATAAAGTGTAAGTGGATTTCCTCACACATAAATTTCCCAAGACATTCATATTTTCCGATTTGCATTTTAGTGAATGGTGATAGACTGTGTGACACTTAAAACTTTTGCAGGGTTCTTTTATATTTCTGCGAGACACTCTGCTGTGCACCCCTTGGTGTACACTACATTAGTCTTTCTTCAATTCTTTGCATGCTGGCAAATTTTCTTTCACTTTTTCAAGGCAGTAGTATTTTCTTTTTGTGGGAGAAAAAAGGCAAACAAGGAAAATGAAAATACTCATGATGGATTACTACCCTTCTAGCTAGCACCTTTCCACCTGCGACGACCCTTGTTTTCTACGGTTTTCCGAATTTTCTTTACCGATTTCTTTCGCGAACACTTTTTACGATATTAATAAATGTTTGCCTTGGCGTGGCGCAAAAACAAAAAGCGTCGTAAAAAATGTTAAATCTGTTCCGTTCCGGATTGCTGTGTTTGTGTTAACTGGTGAAAACCACCTTGGAAAAACCCGGAAAAACTCAGAATGCGAAACGTTTACTTGCCTACGCTCGACAGTGTTTAGAGTTTTAGTTCCGGGCAACACGTTTTTTTACTCGGCGAAGAGCTGACGACAAGTACAAGTACAAGTCGAGTGCAAAAACTTTTAAGGGTATTTTAGAGCAATAAATCTTAATTTGCATGGATTCGTTTTGCATATGCATTAATTTTTTTTCCGTTTTTTTCCACGCAGATTTCGATTTACATTTATCTTGCGGTAGATATAAGCGCGCATGAAGAAATTAGAAAAGTTTTAATGGGTTGCAATGTTTTGCATTAGGAAATTTCAAATTTGACATTACTTGGCATTGATTTATATGCATATTTATTCAAAAATATTTTTTATTTTAAATAATTTTAAAGAAATTGGTTATAAGTTATACCAAAACATATTTTAAGGTTTGAATAAAAATATTTGTTGTAGCAAATTATTTAAAATATAATATTCCAATAGAGATAAGCATAATAAGTGAAATAATTGTTTGAATCTGTTGATATTGTGTTCAATTATGTCGTATTAGCAAATGTGCATTCTATCAGATCATACAGAGCATGAATTTATGAGAATTCAGGTAGAGCAATTTCCGGTGACGCATTGAATCCGGACACTAATTAGTCAGTATCAGTTGATTTAAATCTAGGATACCTACGAGTAATTTGATTTGGTACAATAATGCTGCAATTATCTTTTGAAACAATAATATTGATGCTATACAAAATATTTTACTTTTAATTTTAAATTTGGAATATCAAAAACCAAAAACCAAAACCAAAAAAAAAATTGCTTCTAGTTTACATAAAACAATTTGGTGAATTTTTCCATTATGAATGTTTTTTGATGGCGTCGATGCGTGAACAACGCAAAAGACACAGTGATGTGTGATGCACGCACGATTCGTCACATCTGTTGCCGCTTTTGTGCTTGGCGTTATTATTACGGTCACAGCATGCTTTCGGAAGGCGCCAAACCGCACGTTATTGCTTGCTTTGTTTGCCCGGCGCCTTCACATTGCTACGTTGCACTTGGCTTGGCACGCCGCATAGCCACTGCCTACACTTCTAGACAGTAAAGTCAAAAGGCAAACCCAAGACTCGCGAGGCTTGTGCGTCACTCTTGAAGAGCAAGCAGGTTTCCGTTGCTTTCGCCGGTTTATGTATTTTATGTATTTCAACATAACGTGACATTGGGCGACATCGACGTACGGAATACAAATAGAACATTAAAGTTAAGTTACGCTTAAAGACTAGATAACAATTTTGCTAGGGGGTAAAGAAAGTCAGTTGTAACAAGCGTCACAGTTTCATACCCTTAAGCGTAACGCGTGCGCGCAAAACTTTTACTTGAACATTGAATCTTAGAATCCAATGCTAGGTTTTAAAATGAAATTTTCAACGTTTTAAACTAAAATTAAAATTTAAGTGTTGAACAACCCTTAAACCCATATGGAAAGTGTTAATTTTGATCGGGCTATAATTATGCTATTAATTAATTTAATAAACATTCCTATTTCCAATTGTTAATAGCTACAGCTTAATGCGTGAGTGAATTTACATGTTGTTGAAAATTAATTGTCGCCTGAATGATTTATATTTGTGTATAATTAATATTAATTTAATAAATAACTGTAACGCGCATGTGGGGGTGTGTTGGCCACATGTCACCGGCTCATTTTCAAATTTCATAATTCACTGTCCAACACTACACGCTGTGTTCGGTTGTTGGTGGGCTCATTATTAACAAATTTAGAAATTGTTGGTTACGCGTTCGCGCACTTGGCGCCTGGGTGTTTCGGGGCTGTCCGATTGCAGCCGCATGAGTGAAACTGCACGTTGCGCACAATTTTAATTGTCTGATTGCTAGTCGTCCTCGCGCAATGTTTGTTCGCTGAGATACATGTTTGTAAAGTGTGAAAACATGAACGCCACTCACTGCAGTATAATAATTAATCATGGAAACGTGTGTGCGAATGCGGCTGTGACTTAAAAACCTCACTGCAGTTTATTTTAACTAATTAATTTCAAATATAATTAATTTAAAAAAATTATTACTTATTGTTAGTATTTTTTTAGGTTATATTGTAACTAATTTATTTTTGTTTTGAATCGTGAAATTTTATTTTAATTAAATAAAAATTAAAATAAAAACTAAAACTATTACAGCATGTAGGGATTTACAGTTTAAGTGAGTATTTTGTCAATTATCGTATTAGGTTTTAATTGAACTGATTGGAAACGTCCATAATAATTACGACTGTTAAATTTAGTATCATTTATTAAAGTTTTAACTTGTTTTAATTATTGAGTTTTTTTTTATTTTATTTTTTTATTTTTTTTTTATTTATATTTTTTTACTACCCCTGGAATTTTTTATAACTAGTTTTTTTACCAATTACAATTATTTACAAAGTATGAAATGATGTAATTGGTAGAAATTGTATGATATATCTAGTAAAACATGCAATTTTTGAATAAAAAAACAATGTTTCAGTTTGCCCATTAGTAATAATTAGTTGGAACAATGCAAACGATACGAACTGTGCAGAATGCTCCAAATTAAACTACCCGGCGCGTTGACATCCACGTGCTAGCGAATAAAAAGTTGGTAATCACTCACGCAATGACACAAACACAATAATCATTAACTTTTTCCGAACACACAATCATTGTACACCGATAATGTTACAAATATGAGCAAATCCTTTATATTTTTGCCAAGTTTTGACAAGTTTTGACAACATTTGAAAAGTTTACTATAAAATATGAACTTTTCTGATCCTTTATTTAATTAATCTTTCTGTAATTTGTAAAATAATTCTATTTTTTGTCTATTTAATATTAAAAATTATATAATAACGGTTGCATTCTTAATTCTACAGTTTATTTTTTATGTCGAAAAAAAGTGAATTTTCAAGATTTTTTTCTGAAGAAACTTTTGAATTTATTTATCCAAAAATGTTTACACATATAAGGGTATCTTTTAACTATATTTTAAAATTTAGTACAAGTAAAAATATTAATTTGGAAAAGAGTTACAGCTGATTTCCTGGAACTCTACTCAAAAAAGACGTTTTGCGATGTGACCACTATATCTCAGAACTGGTTCATCTAATTTTCAAAAACTAAACAGATTTCGTTAAAGTAATGTATAATCTAGTAATTAATCAAAGGAATAAGCAAAATAATTTTTTTTAACAAAATGACGGTTTTTCAAAGAAAAAAATAGATTTTTCACCAAAATTTCGTCCTTAAATTGTTTATAAAAACAAAAATATTTATCGGAGAGAAAAAATCTTTGATTGAATACTAAAAAAGATATTCAAGAAGCTAGTGTTAAAATTTGAGACTAATCGGTTTAGCCGTTTTCGAGTAATGTTGGTCACCGACTTTGAAACCACCATTTTGAGAAAAACGCATTTGAAGTTTGAAATGCACAAATTTGCTTGTAACTTCGAAAATATTCACAGGAACAACATAAAATTTTTTGTGTGTATTCTTAAATAGATGTACATTAAGAAAAAAATTAAAAAAAATAATTTTTTATAAATTCTAATTGTATATAACTCCTTAAACACTTAAACAACGAAATGTTTTGTTTCTTTTTAAATAACATATAATTAAGTTTATTTTTTTTTATAAAAAATATTTTATTATATTTCTTAAACCCATGAGAAAACGTGTACAAAGTTATATAATAATCGGTTTGGTAGTTTTTACGTGAAAGCCGGTCAAAGTCACATCCCCTTATTGTAGAGTTTAAAGCAAATGCTAAAACAATAGATTTTTATTGTAATATTGTAATATTTTAACTACATACCTATAGTAAATGTTTATAATGTCAAAACAACAAACAGTATAAATGTGCTTTTATTAGTAATAGATACCAATGCTAATTATCTAATTAAAACGATCCAATGTCGTTAATTGTTTGCTGCATCAAATAAATATTTTATACGCCCGAAAATTGGATCACAGTCACATCACCTAGCTGCTAATTGATTCCTGGAATTTATATTTACTTAACAAACCAATCAATTAATTGGAATTGTTTATATATGATCAATTACAAACAAATTATAATTACATCATATTATTAAACACACAACTTAAATTAAAATGTTTTTTTCTCTACATTCTAATTGACAAATAATGTCAATAGCAAAACATATTCTGTTATTTTTATTTTTATCCCCAAAAAAAAAATATGTTAATTGAATTACCAACTTTGAGTCAAACATACTTTCCAACAAAATGATGCCCTCATTTGTATATCCCGGAATTCTGAACTGGTTATAGGTATGCGCAAATTTTCCAAACGTGGCAAACTGCCAAAGAGTCCTCCGTACAAACATTCTATGTGCAACCCCGCGTGGGATAAAGCAAAGACGTGCACGCAAAGTACAAAAAGTAATAAAGAGAATAAATACGCTTAAACAGCTATTAAACTTTCGTATAAAGAAGGAAAGTTTTATAATCCGCGCGCACCTTTTGCGCTTGCTTTCCTGTCCTTTCCACTTCGCAAACATCCTCTTTCTACATTTCCACATTTCCAGCTAACACACAGACTTTTTGTTCCTTTTTTTTTTCTTTCTTCCTGCATGTATCGGGCGTGTGCGCGACGTTGAGTAACGTGAACTTTTACCGTTAACGGATTGAAAGCTCAAAAGAGTGGAAGACAGTTCGATGCAAAGAGTACGTAAAACCAAGTTTTTCCAAAAACCGCCTTAGGAGGCAACAAAATATGGAAATTATACAAGGTGTTTTACTTTGTGGTTTGACATTCCCATCACAAGATCTCTAGTATTCTAGTGGGATCAAGTAACTTAGATGACAAGTCGTTGAAGTCACTTCAACTTAGCAAGGGTCGTAATTAATTAAATTCTGTTTGACCTAATTTCGACCTGTACGCTTTGATATTCATTACAAAAAGCAAAAGTTAATTAAGCTGAATAAATATTTCATTTATTATTGCATTTTTTTTGTAAATATCAAACATTCTTTTCAAAACAAAGTAAACAAAGAAAAAGCTTTTGATCCTTTGGTGTTCCTTGACGTCCTGAATTTTGTTCCTAAATAATTCACGTGTCATTCTGCATTTAAAAGTATGGATGTCCCTTTTTCAATTGAATCGGTGTTATAACGACTATCTTGCCTTTCGTTGGTCAACCGGGACATCCCTTTCTATAGTAACTGATGTGACATTGATAAGGGTGTAAAGTGCCCCAGCCATGAACGCAAAGCTTTTTCAGCGTCAAGCGTCGCGTCACTTTCCGATGCTGTGTTGACGTCGGCGGCTTGGATTTTAACTTTTGGTGTAACATTGGCGTCATCTTTATTGCTTGCTGAAGAAAAAAAAAGGACGCGTCCTGGTGACGTGCGGTGCCGTCGGGAAATAAGTCGCGCCCGTGCAGCAATAATAGTTTTGGGGCCGCTCGAGACATGAGAAACGGTCGAAATGTTCAATTTGGACGCCGCTCTTAAATTCCCAGCTCGAAGCTTTTTATAAGCTTTTAGACAATAATAACGTCGTACTAGTTGCTTTTGCTCGGCTTGTCGCGTGTCCTTAAAGTCCTCATCGTTCTTAAAACACAACGAAAACTTTTCTCAACTCCATACGGTTGTTGTTTGTGGATAGTTATGGTGAGGGGTGGTTCAGCAGCAAATTGAACTTAAAAGTTATAATTTGATTGTAAAAGGACAAAAAATATTTGATTTGTTGAAATAAACTTTTTTATTTTAAGAAAAAAAATATTTACTAAGAATTGAAAGTAAATTTCTAATGCGTTTAAAGTAATACACGAAATTCACTGTGGATAAATATTGGTTGGGGTTGTGCTTGTCATTTTAGCACTGACTTCCGCCGGAAAACGTAATAGCAGGAAAGAGTGTTTCCGGTATGTCGTCCTTAGCTACTCCTGGATACATCGTGATATATTTTACTTACTTATTTACCCGTACAGTGAAACAAAATATATTTTTGTGGATAAAATAAAAAGAAATAGCAGTTATTAGGTTTTGTACTTTTGGATTTGTAAAATGAAATATAACTTCAAATCTAATTACATTCCGTAACTTTTCTTATATTCGTGGCAGGGGCATTTGTACTCGACTCTCACATTCGTGCTTGTATTTGTGGCAATGTTTTAATGCAGGAATTTCCAAGTTGCGCCAAGATGAGAAGCGCCAGACAATTTGAAATTGCAGAATGCTGTCGAAAGCTCAGGGTGAAACGGCTTGGTAGGAGATTGGGGATGATTTATTGGTCGCCGTCTTATTATTCACTCATAACGCAAGCTCACAAATCAACACCAGCTCAGACTGCTTTACGCCCCTAAAGCAACTCGACGAACAAACACAATTGGTAAACGACCATTCCTTCGTATTTCTTACTTATTCTGACAAAATATAAGTAAATATATATATAAAGAAATTAATTAAATTTTAATAAATTAACAAAAACTTTCAATAAAATTGGTTTGAATTTTTTTTAAGACAAAATTGGAATTTTGCCTGCAAGGATGCAGCAAAGTACACTTTGAAACTTGGTTTCAACTAAAAACTAAAAACTTTAAACCTTTAACAGCATCCGACGTCCAACGGGGTTATAGTTGATTTTTGTTTATATAGAAAGAAAGATACACAATAACTGAACTAATTTTAGTACAAAGTTTTTTGGTTAAGAATAAATAAAGGTTTTTATGATATTTTCTTTAAAACTAAACATATTTTTTTAATTATTAATTTTTTTAATGTTTACATTTAAATATCATATAATAATAATTAATTTAAAATATCTAATAAATTTAAAACAATGGTTTAATTTAAATCAACCGATTAAAACGAGCATTAAAACTTTAAACGCGTTTATTTCAAAACTAATTATTTTTAATTGCATATTAAATAACTCAGACAATTTTCAACCGATTGACTTGAAATTTAAAATATATCTTGGAATATACATTATCTATAAAATTACCAACGATTTTATTTTTATATTGTTTAGTTTATTTATTATTAACAATTATTTGCCAATTTTTAGGTAAATTTTTTTTATTTTTTACTTTAAAGCAGAACCTTTGGGCCAAAAATAAATATATTGTAAAAATCTTAAGTTATTCGGTAGCTGTTTTAATATAAAATCAAAAAAAAATATTTTTTTATTTTTATTATAATAATTACAGAAGTTATTTGTCCGTCCGTGGACCCTGACAAGAAAAAACACGTCATTGTAAAAATGTTGTAACGCCTCCATTTGGAAATAAATTGTTTTTTATGATATTACCATTAAAACTAAATTATTTTTTTAAGTTTTAATATTTTTATGTAAATAATTTAAAACTTATAAGAAATTTAAAACAGTGAAATAATTTAAATAAACCGATCAAAACGAGCATTAAAACTTTAAACGCATTTATTTCAAAACTAATTTTTTTAATTGTATATCAAATAACTCAGACAATTTTCAACAGATTGACTTGAAATTTAAAACATATCTTGGAATATACATTGTCTATAAAATTACCAATGATTTTATTTCTATATTGTTTAGTTTATTTATTATTAACAATTATATGCCAATTTTTTAGGTAATTTTTTGTACTTTTTACTTTAAAACTGAAACATTGGGCCAAAAATCAATATATCGTAAAAATCTTAAGTTATCCTGTAGCTGTTTTAATATAGAATCATAAAAAAATATTGGTTTATTTTTTTTATAATAATTACAGAAGCTGTTTGTCCGGCCGTGGACGCTGACAAGAAAAAACACGTCATTGTAAAAACGCTGTACCGCCGCCATTTTGAAATAAATTGCTTCAAAAAAAATTATTACAAATAGTCACTAACATGTATAATAATATTACATTAATATTATTTAGTTTTATTTTGTAGTATTTCTGGAAAAAATCCATAAATCTATTTTTTGGTTTCTTCTCTTATTACACACGCATCACGAGTTTTTGTTTTAATTGTTCTGGTGTTTCAACTGTACTCAGCCTCTTATAAATCAAAACACTCATATATATTCTATACAAATTTACGTAATTTTTTTTTCAATTGAATTTTAGCAAAAAATTGTGAATTTATTAAAAAAAGTCTACGTTTTTCACTTAAATTTTAAAAATTTTAAAGTAAATCATGAGAAATCTTGTCTTTCTGTTTGAAATAAGTGGTTTAAAAAAAAACTGGTTTTACTGGCGATGTGGTTAAATCAATAATTAAACTTTTTATATATATTTTTCTCCATAAATCGTCCAATATATTATTACCATCACTTTATACCATCGTTTAAGTCAAAAGTTAAAAAAAATCAATTTAAAAACAAATTTTAGAATGATTTTACTTTTTATTATTAATTTACTATCGGGAAAAGAGTAGTATTTAAGTTAAGTTGTAAGCAAACAAAACTGAATGAAGTAGGTACAGTCAAGGGATGCTTAAATGTGTAAAAAGAAAAAGAAGTGATGGACAATTTTATACCTATACATTACTTTAAAATAAATACCATAGTAATTTAAACATTTCTAATTGTTTTACTACTAAAAAATAAAACCTACCCTTATTTACAGATGTATTACAATAATAACAAAAACAAGAGTTATTGAATAAAATACAGTAGCATAATATTTTTATTAAAAAAATGAAAACCGTTATTTTGGATCGATTTTTGGAGGACACTTTAAAATAAGTTCCTGTTGACAAACCAAGTATTTTTCATTTCGTTTTGTATATTTTCCATTTTACAGCATTTTTCAATGGTAGTTCAGTCGGGTATATTCTTTTGCAGTACAATCGTAAACTTAATACCACCTTGTAAAGTTTTTGTGCTTCTGCTTTTATAGCATTTTATTGAACATTTTTCAGGAAACGTTTCCTCCTTTTGTAATAAACTAAACCGGGGTGGTGTGCAACCACACGCAAACTATTATTATGAATGTCAGCACCACAATGCTTTGTTGAAATATGAAAATTCAAAATTAAATTCAAACACAATGCACAACTAAACTAATTTGTCAAAATACAAACAATATGAAAAATTCTCTAAAACATATTAATTTCTACATTATTAATTATAATTCAATAATAATAAATTTAATTAATTAATTAATTTAATAAAAATAAAGAAAACAAAAAATATTTTCACCAAATTAATAAAATTTAACACAAACATCTCTTTTTTGTCATGGGTACATCATTTATAAATATAATTCATAATTTTTTTAACATTGTATATGAAACATTATTTCGTATTCTTGCTTCTGAGAAAAATAGGAAATTAATTTTCTTATGTAACTTTTTCCCTATAGTATGCAAAACATTGCTGCGAGCAAAGTGAAAAAAAACCTTCGTATTATTTATGACAATGGCATTTTTTGTTTGACATTTCACTCAATATTAAAGCAGGTGATATAATACTACCCAAGCTCTTGACGTCTTAAATTTTTTTTATGTTTTTCTGTGTATTTTGTAATTTTTTTTTATTATAAAAAAATTATTTGTCATCACATTACATTGAATAATATTCAGTATTTAAATGTGATAGTTATTAGATCAAAAAGTAATAGAAATCATAATCATAAACATAACTAGCGCAAAATTAGCAATCATACGCTCGAAGAAGAAAAAATGAGTTTTTGATTTTTCGTAGATGCGGGCGTTAGGGTGGTTATTTCAAAGACGGGTGGTAAACGCCTTGCAGGCACGTTATCCTCCCTGCTTATTAACACGCCGCATATCACGTTTAAATTTGTTCGCGCCCCTTGTACAGGCCCTGGGGGTAAATTAGCTAAACGTAATCAGCGCAAATCTGAAATTAGCAGCCGCGTTTGAAATTCTAGGGTTGTGTGTATTTACAAAAGGATCAAATCATTAAATACTATTTAAACTTTAATTAGAAGTATAGAAATTTATCTTTCAATAACTCTTAATAATTAATAATAAGCAATAATGAATATTTCCGGTATTGATTTATAGAAAATTGGTATGTCAACTGTTATTTATTAACAATTTTATTTAAAAAATTGTTATAATCTTATTTTTGTTATGTCTGACGTTTACTATGCGCTTTGGGGTTGAAGTAAATAATATAATAAGGGCAATAAGATCTGCAACCCTTTAACATTATCACAAAAAATGAAAAAATTGGAAAAAGTTGCTTTGTATTGAATTTTTTTCG
The DNA here is from genome assembly GCA_030264155.1 of Atheta pasadenae. Lineage (NCBI taxonomy): Eukaryota > Metazoa > Arthropoda > Insecta > Coleoptera > Staphylinidae > Atheta > Atheta pasadenae. The sequence continues at coordinate 9,320 of JARJDS010033646.1, read as the reverse complement.
AGTGGTTTTTATAAAATATTTAAATAATTTGTATTGGAAAACTTTGCTTGCTACAATAAAATACTTAAGGGTTAATTTAAGGGTTAAAATTTATTTTATGTAAAAAATTAACTCCAAATCTATAAAATATAAATTTTGGTGAGAATTTAAAGTCAAATTTTAATAAAATAAATTTATACTAAAAAAAATTTAAAAAAAACATGTACAAACTTATTTGCTAGTGATTTATTATATTATTATATTATAAATGTTAAAAATCGTCTGATTTTATGTGAAAATTAATAATCAAAAAATAAATAAAATTTAAATTGAAATTAAAAAAAAATTAAAAATTTAAAAAAATTAGAATTTATAATCTTAAACACAAAAAGGCAGAGAAAACAAACAAAAGCAAAACGTGTCATAGAACAAACTCAAAGAAATTACTATCTTGAGGGGTGAGATATGAACAAATCCTTAATATCTATTGTATAGCACGTTCTTCAATAAATCGATGTTTCAATGAGTAATCCTGCAAGATAATATTCAACAAACTACTACGATGTGTGCACGTCTACAACACAAAGTCAACAAAATAATTCAAAACTTGCACAATGTTTATTATTTGTAATATATAACCCAAACATTAACTTTCTAGGTAATTGAAAATCAAACAACATCACAAACAATAAAGAAAAAACATCTTAAGATACAACATTTATTTACAAACTTTGTTTTATTGTCTAAATATTTAAATTAAACTTCTAACAGCAATAAATAAAACTTAGACGAACATAATTTTATTAAAAGTTGTATAACTTATAGATATTTAAATAAATTTGAGCAAATTTTCTTGTTAGATTCTTCTTTAATGTGAATATATTGTAAATAACGTACCTAAACAGTTGGAATTTTTAAATAAATCTTTTTTTTTTCTTAATGTACATCTATTTAAGAATAAACACAAAAAATTTCATATTGTTCCTGTGAATATTTTCGAAGTTACAAGCAAATTTGACCCAAATTTCAATTTTTTTTTGGTGCGTTTTTCTCAGAATCAAAGAATCTTTAAAGTCGGTGACCAATATTACTCGAAAACGGCTACACCGATTAGTCTCAAATTTTAACACATGCTTCTTGAATATCTTTTTTAGTATTTAATCAAAGATTTTTGTTCTCCGATAAATATTTTTGTTTTTATAAACAATTTAATGGCGAAATTTCGGTGAAACATCGATTTTTTTCTTTAAGCAACCGCCATTTTGTCAAAAAAATTTATTTTGGTTATTCCTTCAATTAATTACTAGATTAAACATTACTTTAACAAAATATGTTTAGTTTTTAAATATCAGATGAACCAGTTTAGAGATATAGTGGTCACATCGCAAAACGTCCTTTTTAAGTAGAGTTCCAGGAGATCAGCTGTAGCTCTTTTCCAAATAAATATTTTTACTAGTACTAAATTTTAAAATATAGTTAAAAGATACCTTAATATGTGTAGAAATTTTTAGATCAATAAATTCAAAAGTTTTCTCAGAAAAAAATCTGGTAAATACACTTTTTTCGGCCTTTTAACTGTCGTTTAACAACTGATTTTTTTATCAATTAACTTAAATATTAACAATTAAATTAAAGTTTAAATTTAAATAAATACAAAATGCAATACTATAAATTACAAAACGTTCAGAATAGTTGTCTTTTTCCATGTCGCATAAACCACACAATTTCGGTTATTTCAATGCCTTTTAGAACATTATCCATTTCTCTTTCCTTCCCTATTGCACATCCCGTTTTGCAAGCAAGCCACTCTCATGCATATGTTACATATGTGTAATTAAAGCGATGATATTTATTGGGGTTCGCTCTTAATTTAATACAACAACAGTGCCGCCATCTCTGACGCGCCCGATGCCCGGTCTTTTATGTGCCCACTTGTACTGTTTCACGGCTTCAGTTTCGCTTTAGCTGCCAAAACTTATACCAAAGCAGAAGTAGAGTACTCTTCCTTCGGTTGAAATCGTTGGATGCAGATACAGCACATTCGGATAGGACTAATGTGGATTGCGCCGCAGTGGAGTGCCGTCGAGCTTTGTTTTGGGTGCTACTCCACGACGAAGGCTCGTATATCTCGACCACATTTTCCTATTTCAAATGTACGCTTTTCTACTACTACTAAGATTCCTGTTACTCGAAATTTCACACTCAGGACTCAAGAGTGTTGTAGTTCCGGGTTAAAGCAAAGCAAAACCAAGTACTGGTAAAAGGTTTCATCATTGTTACAATGTTACAATTCCTCTTTTAATAAATATTTATTATTATCCTCCAAAAAATTTTAAAGCTTAAAATAATTTAATTTCTGATGTAATAAAACAATTTGTACGTCTAGCTTAGTTTTGCAGCAACAGTTTACGTTTGGCCATTGGCCAAAAAGTGCGTCCACATCCTGGTGGAGTTGAGCAGGGCTGTGCCCTCGCATTAAAGGACTAGCGCGCTGGTTGAAAGGAGCGTTATAAAAGCCAGCCACAATCCACTCACTACAAAAGCGCACATCCTCGTTTATCCTTGCGTTTCGTACCTCAGTTTGATTCAGCTGTTCGTTTTACGTTCTCGCCTTCACGTGACCACACTAAACCCCAAAGTTCAACCATCAACCCTATAACTGTTCAACAATCCGCATGTATAAATTTTCTGGTCGTGAGCCCCAGCCTCGCATGGTCTAATGTAACTTTGTGGTCACATTTTAGTATTCATTCAGTTTGAAATTGAACTTTAAATTAGAGTATTAACAAAACGTGCTTTGGTTTACATCAGATCAAGAATATACTCCCGGAATTTGATTTTATTTAATATTTTCTGACTGTAACGAAACATTTTTCTACACACCGGAAAATGTTGAAAATTCCTCAATGTCATGCGTGTACGTTCTTCATATTTTACATGCATTATCACAAGGATGCACAAACGTCTTGACGTACCTTGCTTGTGCTGACGACGTCAGCCACCCCCTAGTCTCATTTTCTTTCCGTAACGTACGACTTGGTTGATATTTTCCGGTAAACATCATACACACAGTAAAGAAATGTTCGTCGCAACTTGCAGGAAAGGAGCTCTGTGACGATACGCCGCATTATGCACACGGGACATAATTTTCCCAGCGCGCAATTCAATTTATGCCCGCCTCCGCGTTTATCTATTACGGCGCACGTTTTCCGTTATGCATTACCGCTACACACAAGCGAAAACTAAAACGGTTTGATGTTGGGTAACTGTTTTTGTTTTTGACGAATAATTTTTTTGTTTTTTTGTTTATTTTTTTTTGTTTATTTATATGAAAATTAAAAGTTAACGGTTCTTGATTCTGATACTGATACAAAGCCACAAATTAGTGCGGCATGTTGCAAGTTTGTACTATCGCGATGTAGTCGTGTAATTCGCACGTAGCATGGCATCTTGGTGCGCAAAGTCAAAACTTTACAAATTTAAATTTAATTTATCAGTTGTCGACTGCCGCTTGAGTTACCGAACGTCGCTCGAACTCCGCCGAAATTAACTCGAAACTCAGACGAACCAAACCGACTTGGTTTGGCGGCGGCGAGGTTGATGTTTTATTAATTCGCGCGCAACACGAACGCGCCACTTGAGTGCTTGACGTGCTCGCAACTAGCTGGAATTTTAATTTCCTGCTGGGTAAGTTACACTTTTAGTTGATTAAAAATTCATCAACACCTATTAAGATAATTTAATTACGCTACGCGTTTAAATAAATATTATTTACAATATGTGACTTTAGGGGTAGAACACCCATTTAAATATTTGCAACATTTTCAAAACTTTCAAAAAATCAAAATTTTTTTTTAGCTTAAACAATTCTTTAGAGTCATAAAAATATTTTGTTGTTTGATTTAAGGTGAAATATTAATTTTAAAATGTTCAAAATTTGATTTTATTGCAGCGCCAGCCATAGGATTAAAGCGGGCATTGAAACTTTAAACGCTTATATCTCAAAACTATTTTTTTTTAGTTGTTTTGACAAATAACTCAGATAATTTTTAACCGAATGACTTGAAATTTAGAATATATGTGGGAATATACATTGTCTTTGGATGTACTTAAGATTTTCGCGATATATTGTATAGTTTATTAGTTATTAACAATTTTATGACAATTTTTTAGGAAAATTTTTCACTTTTTTTGTAAAAACGCTGTACAGCGGCCATTTTGAATTAAATCGCCTCTGAAAAATTATTTTAATTAGTCACTAACATGTATAATAAAATGACGTTAAAATTATTATGTTTTATTTAGTAGTTTTTTGTAAAAAAATTTTTTTCTTTCATATTATTAAACGTTTCAACAATTGAATGAGAAAGCAAACTAGAAAAACTCTATGCAAGTTTACTTCCCATTCAATTAACACCCCATTAGTCGTTCCGGGACGTCCACACAATTAATACAAAGGTGATGGGAGTTAGACAGATGGGAAAGTTTCCTATTCTGGCGTTGTCCGCTACGCAGAAGGAGCCACAGTGGAAACGATGCGATGACAAAACGACAAATTGCGCAAACGACTCGCTCGGCGTGTGCGGCATTGTTCGCCCGAGTGGAAAGATGTGTTTTTAGTATAAGAATGAGAATGGCATCGTTTCGTTCGAGCGACGCCGACGCAAACGCCAAGCGTAAAAAGATAGTATATACATATACTCGTCCTCTCTTTCATTTCCGTGATGGTTTGATGTTTATTTATCGCTCGCGCCGCCAACGCAAAAACCACCAACTGCGACGCCCGCACCGACGAACTATGGAACCGGAGATTTTCTCCACGCCGCCGCCGCAGAAGCAGGAGCACACAAAGCAGAGATATGGTTCTGTTGTGAAGCGCGATGCGCTTCGAAGAACGATTTAACACTGACGTAATTCTTCATTTTCCTTCCTGCTTTGCATTCTGATTCTCCACCAAACCCACATCCTCATTATCATCCGGCGAGATGCCAGCATCTGAAATTATGATATGAAATTTTGATGTTTAGATGTTCGCATTTATAATGTTTGCTTTTGGTTTTATCACTCAGCACAGGCTCAACCAGTTGCAATTGACGAAATTCAAACAAAGGGTAGAGAAAAATTACTTTTCTGATGTCGAGGGGCGTCGACCCAAACCGCAAACGAAGATGGGAAAGAAAATCGAAAAAATAAGATAGAAAACCGCGCGTCGACGAGACAGACAGTTACCGATTGCCCAATAGTTAAATCGGAGAATCGATATAAATCAAGTGCTTTTTTTCCAGCTTTCTTGCTTAGTGAAGGCGCCGGGCGCTATGCAGACAGCCGATGCGGAAGAATTGCTTTACGGTCAAAAGGTTTCTTAAATTCTACCAAATTAAGAGAGACAGAATGTGTGTCAATCTTTTAAAATATAAATTAATTTTAAATTCTTCCAGCGTCAAAAATGTGGATAATTAAAAAGCTTGCAGAAAAATTCCAACTTTTTCACCATTTCTCTGGCGAAAATTAGTATTTTCGTGTTGAAATTTAATATTTAATAAAAAAATGTACTTAGGGTTAAACAACCCTTAAATGTATTTTAAACCAGAACATGTTTACTCAAGCAGCCAGTGAGAATTAACTCATAATTTTCATAACTTAACCATCGGCTGCAATGCAAGCCTCAATTTCGGTTACCGATATTCATGTGAGAACACGAACAAGCATTGTAGGTTGAAGCTGCTTATCGTGGTTGAGCCACTGCACAATTGAGATTTACGACCCTCAACGAAATGAGCGTGCACCAACGCGTTCAAAGTTTCCCTGCAAAGCAGGCGAGTCGAAACGTCCAACAGTTGAACAAATCGCATGCATCAGCAGCATGCGTCGAATAATTGCTCTACAGGAATAAGTTATAGTTTCCCAGCAGGCAACTGCGCGCAGAGTTGTGGTTATGTTAGCGAAAACAGCCTCAAGAGGTTAGATATTCTTAATAAACTTTGATTTAAGTGTTAAAATTCATTACATTTAGTTATACGTTGTTTTAATTTTTTTCTAAAAAAAAGTTTAATTAAAAGTAAAGGTTATGCAAATATAAAAAATGTACAATACAATTAATTTCTATCTGATTAAAGTTACGTAGTTAAACTTCCGGTATCTAGAAACTTCCGGGTTCTAATCTAACTTTTTCAACCCCAAACAGATTTTTGTGGTTGTTACGTGCAAAATTTTTATAACTTTTTCGGCAAAAAAATCCCAAGCCGTCCACGAAATATCAATAACAGGACGAATTTTATTGCTCCCAATGGCGAGGCGAGTCAAGTCGATGATGCGCAGATACGCGGGATAATGATATGCCCGAACCTTTTCCCGAAAGGGTCTTTTTGTGGTGAGCGGCTCGCGTCCATTTAGGAATTTGTCAGCGCCCGCGTGCGGACGGTCGTTATCGTCGCGTGGAGCTTTTTGGCCATCAACCACATCTGCGACTTCGGCACGAATGGTCTTCCTCGATGGCCACGAATTTGGAACTCCGACCCAACACTGCGGTTTTGTACGACTGTTTTTGTTCATCATGTAGAGCTGACACTCCAGGATATCGACATGTCGATTGACGGACTTCATTCAAGAACTTCCAGACCATCAAGTAATTTCTCTAATTCCAAAAATTGAACATAACATAACAATTAATTTTATTTCGCTTAACATTAAAATTTTAAATTATTTTCGTAATGAAACTCAGTGTTAAGTCGATAATAGCTTTAAAACTTTACGGTAAGTAAAACTATTTCATCTCTTCATGAGACCATAATTTAATCAAAGTAATTATAAAATTTAATTACTTTCATAAACCCACATTCGCGGCGAGAAACAACTCTTGCAGAACGTTCATACGCTTCGAGAATTAACAACTTGTGTCGCCAGCGCAAGTTTTTAATAAAAACGACAAAGGCTAAATGCCAAAAACTGAAAGCGAACAAAAATAAACCGACAAAGTCTGCGTCGTCGCTCGCAAAATAGGTAAACAAACTTTTACAAAACTTCCCAAAAAGTGCTTGTTTTTGTGCATCTGCAAGTTGCTGATCTTCGAGTTTTTCAACTGACTTTCCTCAACGCGTGCAGTTCATTGGAACGAAACTCACAAAAGTTTTATTTCCTGCATTTTCGTACAACTAATGATAATTTATAAGGAAAAAAATTTTGACATAAAAAAAAAATTACACAACAAAAAATCAGTAAATATTTTTTATTCTTATCAACTTGATTGAGAGTATTTTATACGTAGTGAGGTGAGACTTGCCTACGAGTATTAGAAGGGTGTTCTAGAAGCGTTTTCGTGTTGGACTGGATTAAAGGATTGAATTGAAATCGGCAAAAAACGCACAAAGTTTAAAGTGCACTTTTCAATTTATTTTTTGTTTCAATTTTTTTATAATGCAAAGTTGAGTTTTTTGTGCGTATTACTTACATTTAATAAATTATTTTACAATTATATATAAATTTATCCTATATTAAAGGGTAAAACTCATTAAAAAACTCATAAAATTATTTTTTGTACGTTTTAACGGATTTTTGGACGCCATTTTGTTTAATAATAACTTTAAAAAAAAATTTACGTAGCTCAATTAAATAAATATGGCTATAAAGTGGTTTTACCCCTTAAAACAAATAAAATACTTCTAATTGCATTTTATTATCGCAAATAATTGTAATTCGCATCAATAAAAACACTATTTCATTTTGTTCAAAGACTCAAGTTAGTTGTAAACTGTATAATTGACAATTAAACAGAAAATTAACATCGTAGAGGATAAGCGCTTATTTTAACCAGAACTAATAGAAGTTTCTAGGCATTAAATTTCCACAAGAATAAATACACCGTTTACAAATGACCCCTTTTTGCAATTATAACTCCTTTAATACCTCCAATTTAATCTATTAAAAGTTAACCATGTCAAAAATGAAATTGTTGTTTTGTTTGCGTTTAAAAAACGTCAATTTCATTTAAATTTTTAACATTTTGTAATTTATAACCTCATTAATCCCACGGTATTATTAATGCGCGTACAAAAAATCAAATAAATAAATCAACAAAACATACAATGCTAAAAATTAAAACATCGTGTCATTTAGTTTATATTGCTTTATATACAGTTGAAAATAAATCAAATCCACGTTGCGTTTCACACTTGCTTCTCATAGTCGACAAAACAATGAATTTTCACACGCTTCGTTATTTGTCGTTTACAATGCGCTACCAGGCTTAAAACTACGCACGTAATTATAATTGCAAAATGACAACCAAGTTTTAATTGCTTCTACTAGGTACGATTAATACAATTAATCATTACGATTAGTCGAGCGGCGATAATTCCTTGATTTGGTCTAACGTTTAGAAACGATTACCTCACATTAGCGAATTTTTGTTTATTGCATTTGTTGTTTAAGTTTAAGGTATCAACAATGAGAAATTTGTCTTGCGGTGATGATGAAACATTAAAACCGCTACGGATTGAACCGTTACAACTTTAATTAATGCGAGTTTCTAATTCGAATAACACACATTTCGTTATTATTTAAATTATTGTACCGGATTTTAGCATTTTAGCACGCAAATTAATTAATATAATGTAGGTATTATGTTGGTTATACTAATTTCTAATAATCTATGTTTGTAGTTTTGGTTTGGATCTCGAGATGAGAGTTTTTCGCAGAAGAATAGACAACAAAGGATTATCCAGCGTACTGGTTGATGACTTTGTTCCATTCTTTCGGGAAGTTACGTTGCACATGAGCGAGCACCTTCTGGATTTGTCGCATTTCCATTGGGGAGCATTGGGGGCAAGATCCACGCAATACTAATGGAGCTAAACCTGCAAAAACAATGAATATTTATAATTATTTTGTTTAACTTTTTTCAAAAAATCAAATTTTTTTGTTTGTTTAAACAATACGTTATATTATAAAAAAAATACAAAACTTAGTATGTTTTCTGGGTTAGTTTCGTTATATTGCATTTTAACTATACTTAAGAATTTTGTTTTAGAAATACTAGAAAATATACCGAAATAATATTAACGTGATATTCACATGGAAAAAAATAACGCTTGAAAATGTATAAAATCTTACGGTTGAATACCCCTCTACTGGAACTAGTTGCTAGGGCGTGTTGATTTCTACCTTAGCAACCGCCTATGTACAATAGTACTCTGACTAATCACAGCTCGTATAGAATATATATTAGCTGTATACTTGAAAATATATAAAATACCATGTGTACGTGGCACAGCATTGACTCTATGTTCCAATCAGTCACAGCACGTTCAAAACTTGTAGTCACTGAACACTTGAAAATGTATATT
>JARJDS010033580.1:0-13025 GCA_030264155.1 Atheta pasadenae | reverse complement strand
TGGAAACGGACGTCGTTAGTGTTGGTTATTATTATTATCATTATTATTACTAGTAGAAATGTATTAATTTTTAAGTTATTAAAATCAGAGGGTTTATTAATCAATAATTGGGGGTGTTTTTGTGATTTTTGCCGAACCTAACCTTAAAATTATACCAAGCATGCACATAAATAATGATTTTAGATTGTTAGAAGTCGTTTTGTTTTAAGTTTACATAGATAATTTAGTTCAGTAATTTTGCTATATAGTTTAAGAGTTATATTTTAAAATATGACCAAATTTAATCTATAAATATTCCCCGAAGTATTTTATTTTAGCCTTCAAAGTTGGGCATTTTTTTTGTTTATTTCAAACACGTCTTTGAAAATTGGTAATAACTTTTGTCCATGATACTCAAATTCACTTCTCTAAATTTTCTTATATAGTTTAAGAGTTGTGCTTTAACGTATGACCAAACTTAATCTATAAATATTCCCCGAAGTATTTTATTTTAACCTTCAAAGTCGGCCAATTTTTTCGCTTTCTTCAAACACGTCTTTGAAAATTGGTCATAACTTTTGAGCATGATACTCAAATGCACTTCTCTAATTTTTCTTATATAGTTTAAGAGTTGTCCTTTAACGTATGACCAAATTTAACCTATAAATATTCCCCGAAGTATTTTATTTTAGCCTTCAAAGTTGGTTAATTTCTTCGTTTTTCAAAACGCGTCTTTGAATATCATAACAAAAAGAATAATAAATTGCATATTTCTTTATTTAATTATAAATTTAAAGATAAAATATCAATTGGTTAATACGAATTAACATAACAAGAGTATATTCATGCACATAACTAAATTTGACATTAAAATTTGATTAATATATATATAAAGTTAATATATAATTAAAATTTCTTCACCTAATCGGAACACATTTCATTAAAACTTAACTGCCAATCAAAAAAAATCTTTTTCTCATTTTTTCTTGATATGCTTTGCTGGTTGCAAATTTCGTTAACAAACTTGTCCAAATCAAAGAAATAAAATTTCAGCAATGCATTCCAATAAATAGAACTTTAAAACAATGAAATCCAAGATAGATTAAAACAAAACTAATACTAATAAGTAAATAATTTAAGTACTAATTTCCAGTCTAATATTTTTGTGGTTCTGCAATCTGCCGCTGCACCTTCATTAATCATTTTATTTAGATCATATCTTCGCATGAATTCAGATCAGAAGATAAGCATAATGTAAGTATTTTCTTGATCGTTTAAAAATCCAAGTCGAGTTAAACTTGAGCTTTAACCTATCGTTTAAAACTAGTCCGCATCGGGGACAGAAGATGGCGGCGCATTGAACGCCACCGTGTCGGTGATTGGCAGTGGTTTAGCAACGCCGATACGAACGACGCCTTTCGCTGCTCCTTTCAACGCTTGCACAGCCTGGTCCAACGACGCGTTCTCGAGCACCGTATCGTTAACGAATAACAAACGATCACCAGGTATCAGTCTACCATCCATTTGCGCAACGCCACCTGGCACTAAACTCCGAATCACAATCACTGTGTCATTCGGATCGATCGGGTCTTGATAGTCAAGAATAGAAAAACCTAATCCTCGTTCACCCTTCACCAATTCAATAATTTGCGGTTCGGAACTCCACATCGCCAAGCCAGTTAACGGTTCTAGGGATCTAGATTTCATTTTACTGAAAGAAATCTCTGGAGAACCCGTAGCTGCAGTAGCAATGGACCCGTCTGATTTTGCTTTGACTAATCTATCAGAAGCGGGTAATAAGTTTTGTAGACTACCCCCAAGACCTGGACTCCTTTCCGTGATTGAATGTTCGTTATCCGAACTCGTGTTCGGCGAACGCCCGCAGACCATCCTTACTGTTAATGGAAGTTCTTTTAAAATGCTTACAACTTCATGGTGGTTCATACCAAGTAGTCTATGACCGTTAACCTCTAAAAGTTCGTCACCAGAACGTAGTTTACCGTTTTTACCAACTGGTCCTTCGGGTAGGATCGACCTGATGTAATGGTGTGGGCGTACTTCTTGACCGTCTTCAACGTCGACAGTTCCTTCTAAACTGATACCCAGCCCACCACGCTCACCAAACTTTTGCAGTTGTGCCACGACGATAATGGCGTCCGGACCTAACCCTAAAGCGCTCTGCCATTTTGTTCTAAGCATTTCTTCTATCGCAGGCGTTAACTCCGTTTGGTATTGCTTGTCGTGCAGAAGCGCTAGAGCCACTTCGTTCTTAGCTTCAACCGGCGCGTCTCCGATTTCGCCAACCTCGAAATCCAAATCTTCTTTAGATCTTGGCAACGGAATTGGCATATCGACCTTGGCATATCTGAAATGTTCGATAATAAATAAAATTAAAGCAAAATAATAAAACAAACACCAAAATGCACGAAAACTAAAGAACAACAATAGCAAAAAGTAGGAACTTCAAAGAAAATGAACAAAAGTAAAGAAACGAAGTAAAAAAACAGGCGGACAAGTTTTGTTTGGTATGCAACACACAGCACATCAATTTTTTTGTTCATTATTGCTATCAATTGCGAGTATTGACTAATTGTGAGTTTTGTGAGAGCACTCAGTTTATTTAACTTATTACCGTGCTTGTTGTTTCGCAGGACTCTGCGTGGTGGTCTGCGACTGCGCCTGCGCCGGTTTGGTCTCACTAGCCGCGATCGCCTGTTGCAATTGTTCAAACTTAGGCCCGTGCAGGTATCGTTCAAGCGCTAGCATAACAACGGATCCGCTGCTGCGTAAAACATCAACGGCTTGCAGGTTAGTAAATCCTTGCAAGGATACACCGTCCACCTCAACAATGCGATCATTCACTTGTATTTTGCCGCTGACATCCGCAGCGCTACCTTTGCTCACACTTTTCACGAAGATACCCGATAGTTCCTCTTTTTCGCATACATAACCTGCAATTGTAATGCCTAAACCGTTAGCGTCCTTGCGTAACTCCACAACAAACTTCTCCATTTCAGGCATTTTCATTGCGAGGTCCAGGTTTAGAAGAGGCAAAGATGGTGAGGCGGGAATACGCGATAAACCGGCTGATGTGGAATGAGTCGATGTTGTAGTGGAGGGTTCGAAGAGGTAGTCTTTGAAATCAGAAGAGGCCGGAGCGTGAGTGTGAAATATTGCTTTGTATTTGTGCTGAATGAGGTAGCGGTCGAGTTCGGCGGGCTCGGTTAACAAACGCGTCGGTACCAGCGGCGCTGTGCTGCTGAGATATTTATATTCGGTGGCGGTGAGGTCGGCTGGACGGGCTACGACGAGGCGCACATGCGTCCCGGATTGTCTTAACACTGTCGCAACTTGCTCCGATCCCATTTCATGTAGATTCACATCCCCAATCTATTAAAACGCAAAATTATGTACAAAATTTAAACTTTACAATAAGATAGTTAAACATACTTGTAAAATATGATCACCACTTTGGAGTCTTGCATCGCGATCAGCAACACCACCAGGCAGAATGGTTTTAACCACAACTCCCATGGTTCTAACACCAACTATACCAAACCCTAAACCAGTACCATCATTAACTAACTCTATAGCCTCCACTTGCGCCCATTCTGTTGTTAATAAAGTATCAGAACCCGCTTTGGAAGCGTCGCTAACGGCAGATGGTGATCTATGTATTGCTTCATCATCAGTTCTTGTACCCAAACCTTGAGCTTTTTGAATCATCCTCAATGCCTATAACCAAAAATCACACATAAAAATCATAAACTTTTAAGAACTAAAAAAAATTAACATACATCTTGGTGTGTTAAATTATGTCCATCTTTATTATCCATAAGCATCATCTTATCTTCGCTAAACTGTGACCCAGGAGAACCTGGAGAAACAGGAGCTGATGGTACTCTTTGTTCATCAAAGTCCCTTCGATGCCCATGTTGGTAATCTTCACCATAACCTGGATCATATATATCACCACCTGGTGGCACACTCAAAGCTAACTCCCCAGCTGCAGTTATATCAAAATCCACAGGCAGAATTGATGGATGTTGGCCCAGCTGTTGGTTCAATTCACTCAAAGAGTCCTGCACTGTGACAATACTTCTAAATATCGGATTCTCCAACACCGAAATTAAGATATTCAAATCGCCATTGGTGTTCGCCGTAAGTTTAGGGTCATCGAGTTCGTCCACAGTGTGCTTGATGTCCTCCAGCAGCTGGAGAGCGCTTGAAATGTCCGCGTTCAAGTGCATCATTTGATTTGGACTTTAAGAGCTTGCAACGTTAATAACTTAAGTTATTTATCACATTCGATTGGTTATTGAGAGTTTAAATTACGTCTAATCCGCACTAGCAATTAATCAGCACCAATTACGATGAGTGAAAAAATTCGATTGCTTACAATTACAAGAAAGTAAGTACACCGATTCGGGGGGCACTATTATCGATCGCGAAATAATATTTACAAAGCACGGGGTTATGAATATGATTCCATTGTTTCGTAATTATCATAGGTATCACGAGACGTCCCTCGATGGTATCATTGTTTATCGCTGTTGTCTTTTCGTCAAAGTGTTCTCTTCTTCCTAAGCGATTGATATGCTCGTTAAGGGATGCGACGTTGTTATTGTTTATTGTGTGGACGTCACTCGATTGTGTCTTATTACGTTATTTACGTTTCGAGCGTTTACAATGAAAACAATTAAAGCGAACGTAAGCAAAGGTAATGATGATAGTTACATCTAAAACGTCGATAAGTACTGAAATGTATGCAGTGGACGACGACGAACGACGAAAACGACAAGAATGCGGATGTCAGCGGATGTTGTGTGTCGCAACTTGTCACGTAGAGGGAGCAAGAGTCAATTCTACAGAGTCTTACAAAATAGTTTAAAGAAAAAAATCAATAAAATCAGCGATAAACATTGTTAAACAAACTATAAAAACAAAAAACTAATAATAAACATTTAAAACAATAATTCCTGTATTAATTTCTGTATTTACAGCAAAAAATACCCTTAAAACCCTTTAAAAAAATAAGTACTACGTAATACGAACACAGTGTATGTCGAAATAAAAAGGAGAACATAGGCAACCAAACACACCAAAGTATGAAAAACTTTAAAAACGACAGATAACAAAAGAATAACTTGTTTTTAAATTATAAACACGACGTTACTTATCAAATTATATTCCGAAAATTGTAATTCTTTAGTATCACTGACGTCGGCCCAAAAATTGATACAAATAAATCAATTACAAGCTGGCAACGCACACACGTGTCAATTGCTTATAATAACAAGGCATTCATTGAATTAAATAAAAAAAATCAATTAAGAATAAATACTGGCAATAAACGCTGCGCTATTAACCATTTTATCGCGTCAAGTTGAAGAGTTGAGCTGAGTACAGCTTTATCACTTGCTTGACCCAAGGGTGAAGACTTTATCGCCTCGCAACCAAGCAAAATTTAGATGAAATGTTGAATTGTAATATTCATGTAAGTAAACAACGCAAATTTCTAAGAAAACAAAATGGTAAACAATAAAACAAAACAAAACAAAAAACGCCAACGAAACCATTGCATTGACGTCATTTTTAGGACGCCATTTTGTTCTGAAAATGTATTTATACCGTGCGAACAAATAAAAATAATCTCTGGAATGCTTTAATCAAGAATTTTAATAATTTAACACTTTAACCTTAAAACTTATTAGTGTACAAGTCATTAATTATGTTTGTTATCAAATTAATTGACATCATTATGAGTAATAAATTGAATAAGTCATAAATAAACATACAAACATAAAAACACGCAACCACGCTTACATATCATGATGTATGACGTGTTGCGTTGTGTTTCTAACCTATTTTTGTTGTTTTTGTGGTCAAAACTGATCGTAAAAGCTTGAAAAACTGCATGAATTGTTTCTGTAAGCTTGGTGACGTCGTATTCTCGTAGTTATTGTACGCACAAGGGACTCTCAACTCAATCTACGTACTGTTCCGTTCCTAATCTATTAAAATGACCTTTGTCGTGGTAGTTCACGACGTTAATCGGTGGTAATCTTTTGCTTCGGAAACGCACACGATTCATAACGTTTCGTCCGTGTGTTTGGTTTGGATATACTGCTTTTTGTTTCATTGTGATCCGAAAGTTTTTAGTTTCGTTAAAATTAAAAACATTCAATTTTAAGTTTAAATTAATTATTGTTATCAATAATTATCGTTAATAAAATGTATAATAGTGTTTAGTTGGGTTATAAGTGGTTAAAGATAATTAAGTAATAATTTAGTGATTAAAGTTAAACAAATTAAGTTTTTGAAGAGTTGTACAACTAGGTTATGTTTTTTGTGGGTTATGTACATTGTCAGTGACGTAAATGTTCTGAACACAAAATAAAAATGGGGAGTTTGAGGATATTCACCTTGCTTTTAGCTTGGTTAAGTTTTTGTAAGTAAATTTTTTGTATAATTGCGGAGTTTTGAGGTTATAAACTTAATTTTAGTTTCAGCCAATGCAAATTTTCAATGTGCACGTTATTGTAAAGGGAATTCAGGTCATTTTGGTTACAAACCTGGCTATGTTTATAAATATTCGTATACCGGAAGTGCTCAAAGTTTAGTAAACACCACAACGCATCATGTTGTGGACCAAAGTGGTGTTAACATCAGTTGCATCGTTGGAATTTACCCTAAAACTAACTGTGACTACGTCATGGAGGTTACTAGCTACTAAACTAGGTTATGTTCCGTTTGAAGGTTATCTAACTATTAAATTATTAATTCCAGATACTTGACGTAACAATTTCTGATTATCACATCAAATCTTTGGTGGAAACACCTTCGCGAAGTGATAAATTCAAAAAACTCGAAGAACAATTAACCAAAAACGCGTTATATTTTGCTTTTAATGGTAAAATTGACACGTTATGTCCGGACCAAGACGAAGCACAAGAAATAATTGATATAAAACGCGGTATTCTGTCAGTTTTTCAAAACACAAATCCGTTATTCAAAGAAAACACCTTGGTGTACGAAACGGACATTACAGGAAACTGCGAAACGCATTTTAAGGTTACCAAACAAGATGGTGGTCATAAATTAGTAAATAAAACGAAAAACTTAAACGCGTGTGACCACCGCATGTCAAATTACTTTTCTTGGCAAACGGTACCGTACACAAATGTGGCATCATCAAAATCCATGCCGCTTTTAAAGTAATTTTTAAATATTTAATTAATAATATTAGTAATCATCAATTCTAAGTAGGTTTTTATTGTAGAAGTACGTTAAATTGTGGGTTAGAATATGGCGGATTGAAGGATAACTCCGGGGATGTTTTGTTGCAATCAAATTGTTATGAAAAACACGTGTTTCAACCGTTTTCCAACGGCGACAATGGCGCGTTGACAACGATACAACAACAATTAACGTTTTTGGAGGTTAAAGAATCGGAAAAACAAATACCAACACCGCATAATGTACAACGCACAACATTAATTTATGAGTATAAAGATCCGAACGACAAAATGGCGGATAATGACTTGGCAACATCAACAATGACTTCTTTAACGTTGTTAAAAGAGTTAGAGACGAAAACTAAAGATGGCGTTGATATGGATGTACCTGGGGTGTTTTCCAGATTAGTGTTTGAGTTTCAGAAATTAACTAAAACTCATTTGCTTGAAGTTTTTAAGAGAATTGATGGGAATAAAAAACAAAAAGTGTTTTTTATTGACGCAATTTCGTTAATAACAACAAATTCAGGCATTGAGGTTATGTCCGAGTTGTTTGGGAACAAGAAAATTGATGAGAAACAAATGAATTCATGGTTGGTTTCTGTTAATTTCGTTAAAAACCCGAATAAGAATACTGTGAAGTTGATTCATGTAAGTGTAGTTGCCTACGTTAAACTCTCAAAATCGAATTTTTTGAATTTAATTATTTTGATTTTAGCCCTTAACTTTTCATTCTAAAATTAAACAAAACGCTTTATTAGCATTATCTAGTGTTTTGTATAAGTTTTGTAGCAAACAGAACTGTTTAGATGATGTAGTTATATTAGAAATTGTGAAAAACATTGAAAAACCAATCGGAAATAATTGTTTTGTCACGTCAGAAAATGATAAAAAAGAGATTTTATTAGCTTTGAAGAGTATCGGAAACGCTGGGATAACTAGTAATTATTATTACTTACAAAATTGTTATTTGGTAAGTTTTTTTCCAGCAAAAATCAAAATTTTAACCTAAAAAACGTAATTTATATTTTTAACCTACAAATGATGATTTAACCTTAAAATTTTTCTGTTTTCCCATTTTATTAGAACAATGACGTTCCTTTAGAACTACGTCTAGCTGCAATAGCCTCCCACCGTCGTATGAAATGCGTTGAAAACGAAAACATGGACGATTTTAAAAAATTGTTATCAAATACACGTGCTAATTCAGAAATTCGTATTGCTTCCTATTTAGCCGTAATGCAATGCGCTTCTTACGCATCTTTTGCTCAAGTTAAAGACATTTTAATGCGTGAAGAAGGTAACCAACTAGGGTCATTTATCTGGACACATTTAACTAACCTACAAGAAACGTCATTACCTTGGAAACAAAGCATAAGGAAATTACTAGAAAACGAATTTTTGCAAAATAAATTTAACACCGACATAAGAAAATATTCGAGGAACTACGAAACGTCTACATTTTTTGATTCAGTTGGTATTGGAGGCGGCGCGGAAGCCAATATCATATTTACGTCTGAAAGTTACTTACCAAGGTCAGCCATGTTGAATTTCACATTGGATTTATTCGGGGAAACTATCAACGTTTTAGAGTTAGGAACTAGAATTGAAGGTTTCGAAGATATTGTCGAAAATTTATTCACAAACAAAGATAATAAAAATGACAATGATCATAACCTCAATTCTAACCTCAATAACAACGGCGTAACAAAGCAGGATCGTATTAACGAGTTTGGTGAGATGTTTAAAGTGTTGCCTAAACAACCACAAGGTTCAGGTTATGTCAAAATCTTCGGGAATGAAATTTTATACTCAAACTTTGAGTCTCTAAAAGATATCTTCAATTCTGGCCTGGTCCTCGATGGTAAAACCTTGAACATGATACTCCAATTAATGAAGACTCCAGATGTTGATTATACTAAATCATTTTCTATATTGGATTCAACATATAAAGTCCCTACAATCCTAGGCTTTCCTTTAGAATTGAAATCTAACGCTACAGCGACCCTAGGTTTGACAGCTGGTGGTGAGGTTAATGTCAAAGACATTAAACACCATAAGCTTTTAGTCAAGGGCAAAATCTATCCGAGTGTTTCAATCCAAGTGGCTTGTACAATGTCCTTGGATACATACACGTCAAAAACTGGGATACAATACTTAGGAGCTGTCAAATCCAATATGTATATTGATGGTTATGTCAATATCGAACTAGGAAAAGTTGTAGATGTCAAAATTAACGTCCCCAAAAAAACTATGGACATCTTCACAGTGACTTCGGATCTTTACGTTGTCCACAACGATGATAGTTACTTGATAACACAACCTAACCTCAATTTAATGGAAGTCGAAACGTCAGAATACTGTACAGATTCCTACAGTAGTCGGTTGTTAGGCTTACAGTTCTGCAACCAATGGCATTTCATTAATTCTTCAGCATTACATCCATACACACCTAACTTTCCTTTGACAGGAAGTTTTAATTATTCAATGCATATAAAAAAAACTGATGTTTTTGATTATTACAAACTGTATATTGAAACTAGGTTAGGTTCTTCCGATGCTAACTCGAAATATTTGATTGATTTTGTTTTGGACACACCAAACTCGAAAATTGACAGAAAACTACAATGCACCTTAAGCGCGGATTTAAAAGAATACAAAGTAAATGCAATTGTCCATTCACCATTCGTAAACTTTCAATTGCAAAGCAACATTGAGAGCGACCATAACCTCAAAGACAATCCACCAAAAAACCCCAAATATAAATTTAATTTACTGACAAAGTACAACGACAAAGAAGTTGTTACACTTTTATCGACGTTTGACGTTAAAGATGAGGGAGAAACGGTGACCTATGAACCTTTGGCGAAACTTAATTACAAACAACAACAAATAGTGGCATTGACAGGTAAACTAAGTCGAGTTAAGGGTGGGGAATATACCGCAGACCTTAAATTACAAGGATTATCAAATGAAATGGCACAAATCTATGGAAACTTTGTGTGTGGGGGTGACAATTTACAAATTAAGACTAACATACTATCGAAGCACTTCAAAGGTAACCTAGAGATGGCGTTAACTGCTAAAGACAACGCAATAATGGCGCAGGGAGGTTTAAATTACGATTATAACTCACTACAGAAAGAACAATTGACGTTTATGGCACTTTATAATAAAAATTACGGGGATGTAATGAACAAAAACACTTTAAGTGTTGATTTTCAATCTTCAGAGTGGCCCAGATACAATACGATACTAAATTGGAGTAATCAACGTGGGGTTATGTATTTCAACAACATTGTTGAGGTTATGTTCTTCGAATCTACATGGAAGACTAATCAAGTGATCAAATTAAACCAAGGATTAACCGCAGAGTCTCCGGATGTTTTGATTTTGTGTGATTTGCAATCGGAAGAAAATGATATTGATTACCAAAGTAAAATACAATTCCAAATGTCAAAAACTAACCTCAAAAACCACATCTTGTTCCAATTGAATAAAATCCAACGAATTGAGTTCCTCCTTGACTATAACTCGAAACCAATTGAAGATTTGAAGAGTTTCAATCTTTTAGTTTACTACGCCAAACAAACATGGACTTTGGATGGGGTTTTGAAGCAAAACAAAACGAAAAAAGGTTATGACTTTGACATGGCGTGTAAATACAACACAATTAACAAAGAACATGTCATCATGACCTTGAAAGGCGATTATAAGAACAGTTCATTGGGAGAGATGCAGAATCATAAGTTGAATTGCACCTTAGATCTGCCGGAGACGAATGGTGAGTGGAGAACACCCTGGTTGATTACCAGCACTGTGCAGAAGTCGCAGAGTACTTTTTTGAGTTTGTCCAAGTTGGCGACCAAAGAATCGAATTATGCTGGCCATTTTAATTGGATCGATGACAGTTTGACGATGTCGATCCATGCGGATGATAAACAATTGTTTGTGCTGAGTGGCATGAGGACGCAGGACATTGTTGGCATTGTTGTGGCGTTAAATATTCATCAACATTTTGAGCTGAGCACCAAGTTAGTGATGCCTTACCAACGCTTCGATTTGAGTGTTTACTGGGATAAAGATCGGGATGAAAAGCAACGCTTTTTGTTTTTCATTGAGCAGAACACGTTTAAGGAGCAGTATAACATGGAAGTGGAGTATCCTAACCAAAAAATTTGTACAAATATTTTATTATCGTAAGTTTTTTGTTTAAAAAAAAAAATTGTTATTTTTGATATATTTTGCATTTTATAGGAAAAGACAAGTTATAATGAATGTGACATGGGGTATAGAAGTATCCCAACAAATTTATTTAAAAATGGGTAATAAACATTACGAAGATGGCGGAATTTGGTTCGGAGAACTTGAAACACCGTTCCGTTATTTAGAAAAACAACAATTTAACCTCCAATACACTGTGGTTACCGATAATTTTGATGTTCAGGTACGTACCTAGTTTTAGGTTAATCTTTTAGGTTATGTCCTAACCTTAAAACTTTTAACTGTATCGTTTTGACTTAATTCTTAGTCGGATTTGTCATGGAGATCACACAATATCAAATTGTTAATTGCTGGTTCAATAAGTGACACTCATTTGAAAGGAAATCTTCAATTGAACACAACGCTACCGGAAATACGTAAAGTGGGCGTGGCTTTATCACACACTCATACCGCTAACGCGCAACATAACCAACAAATCCAACATAACCAAAAATATGAACTAACATACCAATCAGATGCTTTATTTGATTATAATGAGCATACCATACAAGCTGAGTCACGTTGGTCGATGAAAGCCGATAAAGTAGATTCCCGTTTTCGTATAGATTCACCGACAAACACTATCGATCCTATATATGGCGTTTTAAACCTTAATAACTTTGAAACTGATCAAAACTCAGACACTATCGACAATTCTAGTAATATGAATTTCGTTTTAAGTTGGCAGAAAAAGAACATAACCGCAATGTATAACTTTAAAAAAGACACGTCTTCCATTGAGATTCAAACACCTTTCGAAGGAATTGAGAAAACGATAATTAAATATTCAGTTGTAACGGATCATAATACGGTTTACCTGTCAAGTACTGTGGATATTTTCAAACAAAACAATTCGATCACTTTGAGTTGGACTAACACCGATGACGTGGCAACTTTTTGGTTAGATTTGATGTCGCCAATGACAGGCGGGTATTACGTGTTTTTCACGCACAGTGTACTTTTGGGTAGGCTACACGAAAACTTCCAAATTAAAGGTCCCAAGAATAAAGATTTGATCCAGATGCAAATCCAGGGTGATATTATGCCTTTGTTGGAAATTAATTGCACTGCTTCTTTGGTTATCTTAGACCACAACGCGAAATTTACGATTAGTAACAGTAAAGATCCTTTGGTGTCGAATATTCTCGCGGTGTGGAATGACAGAAAGATTAATAGTAAAGTTCAGATCGAGTTTGATGCGCATAACCTTAAATTTGTTAACTGGCTAGTCGAATCTAACCTATTTCAACCTGTCAATATTTCGTTCGTTAGGTCTGACCATGAAACAGTGACATCTATAATTTTACCCAATGACTACTCATTGGTCAATAAATTATTTGATGGATGGAATAATGAGTTCGTGTTGAAAGCACCGGGTGTGTTTCTAGGTTATGATCATGTTAGTTCTGGGAATAAGTTTAAGCAAGTTTTGACAGCTGAGGTTAAAGATAAGAAAGTTGAGTGTTATTTTGAGGTTAATTCTAACCTAACTCATGGTTTTAACCACAACGTGAGTGGTTTTTATAAATTTTACGAATCAAAGAT